>JAQQZT010000002.1:7230628-7247309 GCA_030068275.1 Clarias platycephalus
TGATTGATTGATTGATTGATTGATTGATTGATTGATTGATTGATTGATTGATTGATTGATTGATTGATTGATTGATTTGGTGGGGAGGGATAAATCTCACAACCCTGGCAACCCCGGCAATCCAAAATCTCTACTATGCTGCCTTTTTTAATAAAAGCATGTCTGAACAAATGTCATTTAAGTGAAAACAGTACAAATTTAATAATGTATTATTATATTATTTCAATATAATAAATCCTAAAGTGGCTTTTATTGAACTTACTGAACTTCAGGTGAATAGGATAAAGAAACATGTTTATACCATAAGCTCTGTTCGCTCAGGTTAATACTTTGTGCCTCCAAAGTGAGGCACAAAGGCATTTAGTGTATCTGTGAGTTATTTGGAAAACGTCCAATGTCTTAAAATGTTCTGAAGCACCCTCAATGATAGAGGTTATGAGGAAGGTTAATGATGTCTTAACACTTTTATTACAAAAGATTACTCCTCTGTAACGACTTGAAGGTGTACTGAATCGAGCTCGGTTATTTAGCACGCTCTTTAATGCAGCCACTGAGATATAACCATAGATTTAATGTAAAACCACTAAATAACAGCCTGAACACGTTCCAGTAGATCTGGTGAAAGTTTGCATTATTAAAGCGCCATTACGTTATACAATTTGCCCATTATACTGTTAAGAACTTTTATTTTAAAATATAGTATATGTGTGGATAAATCAGAAGAATGCCTCACACTTCCAGGGTTACTGGTTTGATCCTGTGCTCGGGGGTTACTGCCTGTTTGTGTTCCCTTGTCCTTTTATTCTTCAAACGGATTTCTTTTGGGTTCAATGGTTTGGTCACACATTTCCTTGCAAAAAAAGATGAATCGTTCAAAATTGTATGTCTATGGTGCCCTGTGCCCAGGGGCACCTCTACAGATTCTGGGCCCCTTAAAAAACGATCATACCAGGCCCCCAACCTTGACAAAGCCAACCTTTTACAATTGCATGGCATTTTTATGGGCTACCTGGAAACTCAAGGGCTCTTGGAATTGTCCTTACTTATCCCACCCTTAACGGTACCCCTGCCTTGGCCATCCAGGGTCATGGCTCTTATCTCATAGCCATGGTTAATGGGAAAGTAGGATTTTACATTGCTAGCAATCTGTTAAGAACGCATCTGAGGAAATTTCACTGTTTGAACACCAACCTGTAGATAGACTGTGACTATGATCGACATGTTTTAGGTTATATACAGTAGTTATGCAGCAGCATTATAAGAAGTAGTATTATGACGCTCTGGAAGCCAGGCATTTTAGCCTACTTTGGAGCTCTATGACACATCAGGCACTGCTGAAGAAAATGAAGAATGTTTATTAGTTTATTAATTACTAGCTGTGTCCGCGACTTTGTCCGTGTGAAATTTTTATTGCACACTCATAAGCACGTTTTTTAAAATGTACGCCATCTGTTGAATTTTGGAATTAACTAAAACTTTTACGTGTTTAAGTGATGTAAGATCACATTTATTAAGCAGATTTCAATTGCCACTCATAAGAGTGAATAAAAAAATGTTGAATTTTGAGATGAACTAATGATTTTTTTCAAGGTAGGTTTTTTTATACAGTATATATAAGGACGTTTTCCATTAAAATTTAAAATTTGCATATATTCTCTTCCCGTGGGCCGATTGCGATGAAACAAAGCGTATATGTTACATCAAGCTCGGCCAAATACACCTGTAAAAACGCAGTTACTGTAACATTTCTTCAGGAATTTTTTTGTAATGCGTGTACAAATAAACTGACAAACAGACAGACAAAAATTCCAAAAACCATCCTATTACTCATCTTAATTCCCACCAATTTTTTTCCCCCGCTTATATCTTTAATGTACAGACACGCCAACTTTATATACTTTTATTATATGTATAGATTGAAAAAGAAAATTGATTAATATTTGTTAACATTACTTTAAAAAATGTCAGAAATGTGCATAGAATTTAAATAAAGTTTAAATTTAAAAAAATTGTTAAGCTGTACATACAAAATTAAGTTTCTACTTTAGACAAGTGATTTCTAAATATTCTACACAATTAGTTATTCCATCATTGGTGTGACACGAGGGTCTGACCTACAGTATTATCTTTGCTACCATCAGTGCTAATGCTGCTTGCTAGTTTCTAGTTAAATACAAACCTGATTTTACTGCAGCAACACAACTTTGTAACTTCAATAATTACATGTTCGGTTCTCTCCAGAGTGTCGCTGTCCTCTGGTCAAATTCCCATCTGCTTGCTAATTAAAAGTTGAACCTGTAAGTTTGGACTCCTGCGTTTCAGTTCCACTCTTAACTTTCCCACTGCTCCACAGGTCCTTTAAACTTTTCTGTCCTCACCAGCACAATGCCGTTCCCTCTCCCGTTTCATCAGAGGATCCTCTCCCTGGCCTGACCTCGTCCCCGTGCGCGCCACGTCTAATTAGCTAAAGCAGTATGTTTCGCATGCGCTGCAATTACGCGCCGGAAAACGTCGGCCTAAGTTCTCGCTCTTATCCTAATTATCTGTTACTAATTTAAATTTTGGCTGCGTTGCGGCTCGGGAACACTGTTAATGTAAGTGTTCCTGTCTTTCGGAGGGTAATTTGATTTAGAGCGCGTCCACAGTCTAATTAAATATGCTATTTATGCACAGTATGCAAGTTCTAGGCCGAGGCCCATCTGCGTTTCATCACTGCGAGAGCATTAGGGAGCAACTGAGGGAGGGGGGGGGAAGAGATAGGACGGGATTTCGAGTGCAGGAGAAAAGCTGTGTAACCTTTATCTTCTCTGAGAAGTCAACAAATGCTGAAGCTGCTTATGCCGTGACCATTCGTTAAAGGCGATTTTATTTCACACGTGCTTCTTCGCTTTCTTTTTTTTCCGCACACACAGCTTCTAACATATACATTATGCAAACGGAACGTTATCTGCGTTTGCCGCGGCTCGTATTAATATCATTTTAGATTGCAAGAATTGCTTAATATACTATCACACTTTTTTTTTATTTTTTTTTAGAATGACATGTTTACTTGTACCGTCCTCATCGTGGAGCATTTTTAGTGGATCTCATTTAATTGTAAAACACATATTCAGCTCTGTGGCGCTGTATAACATGAATAATTGCTCGCTAATGTTTGATTATAGATAATTATGATGAATGATAGCCACGTTCATTTTTAATCTCTATAGTATTAGCAAGGTGGGGTACAACCTAGATTTGATCATCTTAGAGAACAGACACACACATTAACATATCCATTCATACGCTATGGGAAATTTAACAAAACTCCAATTAACCTACCAAAAAAAACAAATCCCGGTTTATCTGGAGGTGCGAGGTGACGGTGCGAACCATTAAGCCATCATGCCACCACTGTAAAATCACTTTCTACCTTGAGCATGTGATTAGTGAATAGATTCTTAGAAAATGTACTACCTACCACTGTGCATAGTGGATGTAGATTATTTGCACTCTCTGGCAACCCAGCGAACTGTTATGTACTGTATGCCGTTCCACCCCCTTGCATGGGCAGCACAATGCCTACCTTACCAGTGGCATTCAATTAGTAATCGCTATACTTGAGTATTTTAGGAAATGTCCTTAAACAGATATGCAACCAAAAGCAAGCAATATATTCCATCCACCTATTTATTCTAAATAATAATAAAGCTAAATAAATGACTTGCTGGCGGCACGGTGGTGTAGTGGTTAGCACTGCCGCCTTGCACCTCCAGGGTCCGGGTTCGATTCCCGGCCAGACTCGATTCCCGCCTCTGTGTGCATGTTTGTATGTCCTCCCCGTGCTTAGCGGGTTTCCTCCGGGTACTCCGGTTTCCTCCCACAGTCCAAAGACATGTAGATTAGGCTAATAGGCGTTCCCAAACTTCCCGTAGCGTGTGAATGAGTGTGTGTACCCTGCGATGGATTGGCACCCTGTCCAGGGTGTACCCCACCTCGTGCCCTAAGCCTACTGGCATAGACTTCAGGCCCCCCGTGACCCTGAATACAAGGTAAAGCGGTATAGATGAGTGAGTGAGTGAGTGAGTGAGTGAGTAAATGACTTGCTTGATAGTAGCAAAAAAATGTCGTTGTCCACTTTAAATCCAAATTAAATATAATGAAAAAGATTTCCTCCAAAAATGGCATTATGCAAGAGGTATAAATAGAAACAGTACTTTTTCCCCCCACTGTTAGACTCACCAGTTGTTATTTCTGAGCAAAATCAAATTGAGTCATGAGATGTACTCATCTGTTGAAAACTGTTTAAAAAAAAAAAAAAAAGATGAAGATGAAAAAAAAAGGCATGCCTGCGACAAATCATCTCCTCTGGATATATTTTCAGCCAAGCAAATTGAAAAGATCAGTTGCTTTGAGTTGAGGATGTTCTTCGCAGTCGTGATTTATTCTCTTATAGGATTACGTAGTTAAAAAATGATGTGATAAACAATAGTGCATATGAGAAAGAGAGGAAAAACAAAAACCCTTTTTAAAACCAGATATCAGAAACAAGACTATAAATAGATCTTTGTGAGGTTTTGTGATGGGAGACAGAGGGCGAGATTTGTGACCAAATTGAGACCTCGTTTCCATGCGGTGAAAACAATGAGAACAATGAGAAACACACATGAAAAAAACCATGCGGTACATACTGTAACACATGCAGTAACCCGAAATCACAAGGGGATTGAACAGAATTCTTATAGTCTAACATCTCCAACACACGAGTCATTATACAGTATATTCTTATACATACGAGAAACAATTAGTTAAAGCCGTAAATGATGTCATCTTCTTCCACAGTATATAAAAACGCAGGTAGTAACTTCATCAGAATACTTTAGTAGTAAGATAGGTATAGTACCCCGAGTTTCCAGAGTTACAAGATGTTTTTGAAGAAAAGTCCTTCATCATCTGTGCAAACTGCTTCTGAGACTGAAGGAGGAGAAGCCAGATGATGTTTGAAATGTTTCATGATGTTCCAGTTCTCGAAACATAACTTTTCTTCAAGACTGTGGCGGCTTTATTCCGTGTGAAAAAGAGCCAATTTAAGTCAAGGAGCTTCCATGAAATGCCTATGATTATGAAGAAAAATGCATTCTGCAAGGGTTGTTCAAGTCAAACCGGGACTTTTAATTGTGCAGAATAACAGAACTCACTAATCCTGCTTACTAATCCCATGTTACTCAACTGCACTTATGGTGCTTGGATACCATCGAGGTGGAACGTTTTCTCAGTACGACGGAGCCATGATCGGACTCATTGCTTCAAGATTGAAATGCCGGCCTCCCAGGAACTCCTTGGGAATGGCTTGGAGCAAGGTCAGGACTGAGTGGAGCTCCGGTAACGTGCAAGCGGTGCTGGTGAATGATTGTGGATCACAAATCGGGTGTTCGAGATTTTCTTGGCGTCCTGTGACGCGGTCAAAAAAAAAGATGTTTGTGTGGTAGCTTGTACATGGTTGCTAGTTGTCGTATACCTAAGAAGACGTTTCTGGTTTCTGAATGATTTTAAATATCATGTTGTCAATCTCTCCATTGAGCTGCTCCATTAAGAATAGGACAGAATCTAAAGTGATTAGAGGGATTTTAATATTCCGATGACCCTTAACATAATCTATTACTTTGTTACTCACAACACAAATGTAAACTTTAAAGCTTCATTGAGTCGTAGAAAAAACTTAAGCGCCCAGATTAATCTGCATTATTCGTCTCGCATGCGCTTTTCTGAATTCCAGTCAGCCCTCATTCGATGACCTTTGCATGTGGTGTAATTTAACATTTTCCTACAGTTTCTTAGCTCAGCGGTGCACACTCTGTACTATTGACCGTAAGCTTGTGAGTTTAAATGCCATTGTGGGGCTCTCGAGCTGTAGGTTTAGACTGGATTTTGCATTACTTTGAATAAAAGCATCTGCTTTATAAATAAATGTCTCCGTATTCGCCAAGATTACATCAGAAACTACTTTATTAAGAAAATCCATCCATACATCCATACAGTGCATCCAGCCATTATCTATACCGAGCAGGGTCACAGGGGTTGGGGGCTATGGGGCTGGAAACTATCCCAGGCTTACACACACTCACAAAACCATTAATACACTACAGGCAATTTGGATACTGGAGGAAACACATCAAGCACCGGGAGAACGTGCAAACTCCATGCACACGGAACGAGATTCAACCCCCTGACCCTGGAGGTGTGAGGCGAAGAAAAGCTGCACTTATTTACACGAACCCTGGAACCTTATGTAAATGTTAATGCAAATGCTCTCAATGTTCGATCTTTTTTTTTTTTTTTGTGATGTTTTATGATGAGAAACTGATTGGAAGCAGCTGAGACCGAATCTTGTAAAACATTTTCCCCCTTTTTTTTTTTTGTTGTTGCAGAAAATAGACTAAAATAAAATAATTAATCCCAGTTGTTCCACAAAGTAAAAAAAAAATTGATTGATTGATTGATTGATTGATTGATTGATTGATTGATTGATTGATTGATGCAATACAGTACATTGGTTTTGGTAGATGAAGATGATATTTTTGTCACATAATTCACTTTTATTATTAAATCAAAACTTAAATAATAAATAAATAAATGAATGAACGAATGAGATGAATAAATAACTACATAAATAAATACAACAAAACAGACATTTTATATAAATAAAAGCAAACAACAAATAAATGAATAAATAACTACATAGACAAATTAAATAAATAAAAAGGAACAAACAACAGACAAACAAATAAATAAATAAAACAAAATGAATGAATGTATCCATATATGGATGAATATAAAATATGAATGAATATATGGATGGGACAAGGAAATAAATTATTAAATAAACAATTTAAATTTATAAAAACAAGCAAAAAGTAAATAGACCAAATAATTTACTTGTTGCTTATTGCAAATAGATCTTCTTGACATTTTTAGGTTTCAACAGGACTGTACATGAATTTTAATGTTTTCGTGAAAAATTAACACACACATACACACACACACACACACACACACACACACACACACACAAATAAAATAAAAATAAAAAAACCCTTACCAAGTACCATTTTTGTAACACTGACATGCACACTGGTATCTCTCACTGTATTTCTGACTGTACTACACCACTTCATATAATAATAATAATAATAATAATAATAATAATATACACACTTCATTCCACTATGTTTAATTCATCCAAATCAATTTGCAGCTTAAAACAGCTTAAGAATTCTGTCCGCTGATGTCATCCATCAGCCCCTCGTCATGTCCCGCTGAACTGCTTCTTCCCGCGCTAGTCACTTAGCCCGCGTTGTCCGCTCTCAGTGTAAAGCAACAGCGTGAGCCAAATAAATATGTTTTATCGGGCAGTGCAACAGGACGCCAGGCCAAGATAAGCCCCAGTGGACAGGAAAGCTATGACTCGAACAGCAAACTTTACCACAAAACAATGTCAGCTCGTCGTAAATCAGATCGAAACGACACGGCCTTACGGGACTCCACTGGTCAGGACCTGACCTTTGGCTCGTTTTAACCTTAAACATGTTCTGACTTTCACAATGTTGTAGAAAAAGAAAAATGGAGTCGGCTCTGGAACGTTCAGTGCTGCTGACAGATGTATGAATTATTGTTAGCTACACTATTGTGGGAATTCGGCAGAATGGGAAGTGGTGTTTTTATAGGTTTAAGTAGAAGAGCATGTCTTTCTGTATTACAAACATTAGGCTTTCAGTATTCTTGTAATCGGTTTGTAGCATTTTATTGTCTGTTCTTTGAAAGTTATAAAAGTTAGAGTGTACCATAAGTTATTTAATACAAAAAAAAAGAAAGACATGCTAGTATTTTGCTTAAACAGCAGCTATTATCAATAATGATCGGCATTACACTTAAACCGTCATACAATGTCCAGGAAAAAAGTTTAGCTTAGATAAGGCAGAAAGATTCCTAAGTACACCAGAGCCATGATCAAACGGCGTTCTTTATGTCTGAAACCCCGGCCTCCCAGGATCTCCTTTAATGGCCCAAACATGTGGAAATGGAAATGGCTTGGACCGAGGTCAGGACTGTACGGGGGATGTGTCAAGTTCCTGTAATGTGCAAGTGGTGCTGGTGAAGGGTTGTGCGTACCGTTCCCACAGACAGATGCGTCTCTTCCACAAGTTGGCGACAAGATATCCGTCCATTTTCAAGGATCAGGCGTTCCACTCGATGTATAAAACATGAGTCTTATGTTAATGGCAAGCGCTTTTACGTTTTCATTCACAAGTGATGTCAATTCCCGGGTTCGACTCGTGTTTATATTCCCATATTGTATCTGAAACATGTCTTTACTCAAAATGAAATTCTTGTTCACGCTTTTGTTGTATAAAAGCAGTATCGCATTCGCAGTCGTGCAATTGGACTGAAATCAGCACGGCAAATTATCGCCGAATCCGTGTCACTTTTCAGTAACGGCGCCTTCGCCTGCGTAACCCACAGTGGATTGTGAGGACCCTGTATGATGAATTCATAAAGTGAATAATCAGATTAAGCCTAATTTCAAAATAGATCAATTAACAGTGAATAATCCATTCATATTCTAATGTATGGACTGTGACAGTCATACGCGATGCCGCTGTAGTGTTAACCTCTGCTGAACTGACAGTGAAAGGTGTAAGTTACACCTGCGGAAGATAAAAGAGAAGAAAAACACCTCCTCATGTCAGGTGTTACAGAGAATACTAACGATGTTCAAGCAGTTGAATAGCGGCCTCGGTCTCGTACAGTATGCACGATAATTGCTCGCGCACGTTGAGACGAACGCAGATACATCAGACTCGATCCAGTTCGCGCTAACGAGGAAGGGATCTAAGACGGAGCAGATTTCTTTTCAGGCCACTCGCGCATCGGAACATGTGACAGAACTCAAGATGTAAATGGGAAGTTTTACATTTGCGATAGCAGATGGTCTCCGAGCTGTATACCGATAAACAGCGTCCCAAATGGCCGCTCGACACACAAATCCATGTGGACAATTTACAGTCCTTATGCTCAACTCTCACAAGACTGTGTGTCATTTTATTGTACGCCGTCATGAGAGATTTCTCGTCGCTCTCTTCTATTCAGCTTAATGGCGATCAATATAATGAACGCTGTCTTTCGATTTTCGTGACTCGCTTTTAATGAAAAGATCCGAATGTTGAGGTTAGTGTTTGAACGGTGATTTTTATGACATCATGACATCAAAAACCAACATCAGCATTTGAACTGGTTCAAATGAAGACAAATGTAATAATGATAATCAATGTCAACGCTTTTTAAAGTAAAGTATGTTAACCCAAGGGGAGAGCGCTTTGTAACTGTAAAGGTGTTTTGTAAAGTTTCCCAAGAGAGGAAATTCTTTCGGAAGTAAAGGTTATGCTTCTCAATTTTTCTGTAAAATGAAAAGCTACAGAGAGCGCGGGAGAGAGAAAGAGTGAGAGAGAGAATATGTGGTGAGGAAACTACTGATAAACTTTAGCTGAATCCTACGAGGGTCGTTCAAGTCAATGCGGGACTTTTGATTGTGTAGGATAACAGAATCAGTTATAAGAGTAAAAACTAACTTCATTTCTCTAAATAATTCCTTGCTACACTTGCTGAATCTCAAGAAAGATGAAAATCACCAGGAAGGGCGTCAAAAAAACTAGGCGTCTAAAGAATTTCGAAATGTAGTCGCAGATCAGAAGGTATTCCAAGGTAAATTAGAGTACACCATGTAGGTGGATCGTAAAGTTCAAATGTATGTTGAAGACAGGTAGTCCCCGACTTACGAACATTCGAACATACTTGTTCATAAGTCGGGGACTTGTTGTACCTTTTAGTGTTTAAATGGGGTCATACTGTAGCTCATAAAAACTAATACGTCTGTGGAGCAAATCTGGTAAAATGGCTACATACTGTACAACTCTGTGCACTAAACTAATAGATACTACACTCTGTTTAACTTCTATAGTCACAGCTATCCAAAACATGGGCATCCGGGTCGCTGTTAACAAGTGAGTAATCTTGACAAATCATAGCAAATTATAAGATGTAGTGTAGTGGGTACTTCATAGGTAAACATTATAAACCGTTGGCATGACTTTGGCGGGGTTTGTAGCTGAGTTATAGGTGATTACATCGTTATCATCAGTACATCTTACTTTTTTACATCGGAAATGCAAAGCCAGCTAATCTAAGGCATGTGATGTGAGTCAAGCGTCAAGAATTTAAATTCAAGAGTCATCTTTAGCCAAAATGTTTGGGAATGTATATAAATCCCCCTAACATTTTATCCTGTTATATCAAATTTACTCACTCACTCACACATACACACATACCTCTTTATCCTGTACTCAAGGTCGCGGAGAGCCTGGAGCCTATCCCAGCAGACTCAGGGCATGAGGCAAGGGTACACCCTGGATGGGGTGCCAATCCATATCATATCCTTTATTTTGTCTAAAATAAAAACCGATATTATCGCTGATCAAAAACGTCTCCGGTTCGAGCACCGGCGCTGCTGAGCTACTACCGTTAAGCCCTTGAGCAGCGGCCACTGCTTGTCAACATGCAAGACAAGCAACTGCTTGGGGCCCCAGGCCAGTAAGGGGCCCCAAGGGCTAACAAACCTATTCATTATTTATAAAATAATGGTGATGAATTCTGGTTGGAGAGGCCCCGTGCAAATTTTTCCCCAGCACCCCAACAGACTCTTGAATCGCCTCTGCCCTTGAGCAAGGTCCTTCACCCCTCCCCCCAACCGCTCAGATACAATCTGGCAACCTGAGCCCATAAGAAACCGCTACTAAAACTATGGATATCTCTGCAGGGCATGAGGACGGCCCCTCTACTCTACAGTATATGCCTATATGACTTGTTTTTGTTCGATCGAATTTCGCAAAAATCCATTACACAGTTGAAATAAATGGGCAATTTAAACCTGACAGAGTGGATCACTGTTTACATAAAAGACTATAACTCGTAGCTAATTCTATGATTTGTAACTGATTAGTGAGAACTCCAGAGCTTTTGAAGGATATGAAAGTTTTCGCAAAAACAAACGAGAAATTTAATTAGTATCACACTTCTCGTGTACATGCTCCTGTGAATACTCTACAAGTAAGTTTGATAAATGAGGCCTAATTACTGAGTACTAATGTGTACTAATTAAACACAATTAACAATGTGTGTTAATTTAAATCGAATATATACGACAATCCCTAAACACGTCGCCAGAACAGAACGTTTCAATTACTGTATTACACTATTATTACTTCAGATTTCTCAAACGTCTATCTTGACATTGTTTTCTATAGTAAGTCATTCTTGGAAACGCGGGTTTCCTCTAGCCGATAGAATAATAAGCTGATTCAGGCTCTCGGACTGTAACGCGGGTCTTGCGTGAACCGGAGTGCAACTTTGAGTCACAGCGGGCTGCGTGGATTTGACAAGGCGCCCGATGAGGGATGTGGAAACTTAGCAGCTATGACAGATATGTTGCGTGAGGGTCCGTGGCATTATACCTACACGCCGAGATGCCTCAGGCACAGACTGCCAGGCGACTAGATGAGATGCGACTGTAATATGGAGTGTACAGGACAGATGCACATGAAGAAATTCCGAGCCTTAACGGTAAAAACTTTTTTGTGGAAATGTCTGTGACAGAATACGTCCTCAATTAAAATTCAACGACGAACAAGCAATGCACTTTTATTTATGTTCCAAAAATGTTTTTTTGGAATTATTTGGATGCCATGTATGTAATTCTATAAAACTAATAATTAACTGTGTTGTCTGCATCACTGTTACAGATTAGATGGTGTATAATATTAAGCAACTAATAGTTTGTTTCTGTTCAAGTCAAACCGGCACTCGAGACGAAATGTCCCAGGAATGAAGGCATAAAACTGATTCTTCGAGCACAGTGCGGTGATGAGACTCTTAGCTTCAGTGAAACATTTGAGTGGTGCAAAGAACAGCCGGCCACCTGGTCCTTGAAAATCAACTGATGCCAAATTGCAACTGTGTTTCACATTTACCAGACGCCTTTATCCAGAGCGACTTACATTTTTATCTCATTATACATCGGAGCAGTTGAGGGTTAACAGGGACAATTTGGTGGTCGTGGGATTTGAACCAGGGACCTTCTGAACCGTAGTCTAATGCCTTAACCACTAAGCTACACCGTCCCTAGTTTCAGGTGTACAGCAGGCAGTCCTGTTATTCTACACAGTCAAAAGTCCCAGTTTGACTTGAACGCCCCTCTTTTCCACAATTTCTTTAAAGAAATGCTCAATAATTTTTTCCTCAGATTTTAATTTCAGTTTTTTTCCTTTAATAAACAAGCGACCTGTTTTGCAAGGTAATATAATAAATCATATTTACTCCATATAGCACCTTATTTGTTCCTCAAACCTTCACAAGCAGCATATAACATGTTTTAACATGTTATAATCATAATTACAGTATTATGAATTAACTAATGTATTATTATTATTATTATTATTATTATTATTGCTGTTGTTGTTGTTGTTGTTGTTGTTTTCTTACCATGGAAACAAATCACAAAGCATTTAATAAGAATAGAACTCATCTCGTCACCCCAAAACAAGAGAGAAACTTCTTACCTATCGAACAGATTAGTAAAAGTTTACACTCCCCCCCGATTAAAAACTCATTCTGATGGGATTCTGAATCTGCAGCGTACATTACTATACAATACATAAATGTATTGCCTTCCCTAGAAATGAAAAGAGTCTCTCTTGTTTATCCGTATACTACTATCAAAGGCAAAGCGCAATACCGTTACATATCAGGATCACAAGATTACCCATAAAACCCTGGAGAGAAACTAAGATGAGAGAAATACAGACTTTACACAATGACAAAGCTCTCTAAATGTCCTCCAGGTCCACGGTGGAGACATCATTTAGAAGACACTAAGCCGGTGGCCATAGAGCGCAGAGTAAATATTATTACCGCAGCAAATCTAATTTGCCCATACCCTGCTGTAGTGGGTTTATTGCCCTACAAGAGGTTGAGGCAGCTGCGGTGCCAACCGGGGACTCGACGTGCCCTTGTGCCCGGGCCCGCTGTTTGTGCTCAGCTGTAATTACTTTACATGAGTTTTGGTACGGAGGTGAGCTGAGTGAGCCGAGCTGCCGTAAAGGGGCTTCCGCGAGACCAAGTGATGACTGAGTGTGTGTGCGAGTCTTTGTGTATCCTTGATTCGTAATTCTTAAGAATAAGCACCGTCACAGGAGTTCAGTGGTGCAGTGGGTGCCATCAGATTTCACTTTATTTGAATATCCAGAGTCTTTCGAAATTTTTGTCTAATATAACGTTGTCTAGTCACAGCTAGAGAAACTAGGGATCACAAAAATCAGACACTTTATGCACCAATGCCGTTGATGCCAGCGCATCCGAAATCATCTAGCACATTCGCTCAGCTCTCTTCTTAACTGTTAACATCCTATCTCTGTAACTAAGCCACTTATTACGTCCACAATGTAACGTAGCTCCTAGCATGCACCGGGGTTAAGTCGGCTCCTGGAACGAGTATCCGTTACACTGGAAGTGACACCAACGCTCCACTGTATAGCCCTCTATCTGTACATGGCCAGATAAGAATTTGATTTAACACCCAATTAAAAGGCGTCATTGAAAAATTACTTCAAATAATCCTTTTATTTTCTTTAATCAGTCTTCGATTCAAGTCTTCCTCAGGCCCGCTCAAGCACGAACTGAGGACTCATGAATTTTGATTAAAATAAAAAAAAATATATTAAAAAAAATCCAAGCCTCCTTCTAGCCGCCACCAATTTCTTTCACGTTTTTTGTTACTGGGTTTGATAGAAATTTAATAAATCTATGAGCTCCTGCCAGCTCAATTTATCATCCCTTTTCCACCAGACTGGGCCATTATGCCCACGCGGCAAATTACGTGGGAACCATCTAACCAAAACTTCACCGAGCGAGATTGAAGAAGAGCCGTAATCACTGCCACTGAACCATATAATTGCAGCAGAAAACGACCGGCCGAGACATTAGCCCATGCTTTAATGCAGGACTTCCTCATCAGGAACGTTGTCATGAAGATGCCTCAGATGAGGGAGGAGGGTTTCTGTTTGTTCTTTTCCGCCTGCGATTTTGTCTCTTTTCATGCGAAGGAAGACGGATTCATCAGTGTACTGCTACACACCGAACAAACAAATACAACAAAAGTCTGTGATAGCTATCACCTTGTACATTATTCTCAGGTTTTGCTATTTATGTTCCTTTACTTTTCTTTTATATGATTAGTATATACAGTAATAAGACTATTGTCAACTACGGCTGGGAAACGAGAAATATCACTGTTAGCGGGATAAATTGTGTCGCGAAACACTTTTCAGAGTATTTCAACCGGAATTTCATTATTTGACTCAAAAAAGAAACAAAAGAAATGAATAACAACCTAATATGAGTTGAAATTTGCACTGATTCATTAAAATTTGATTTCATATTTAGTGGCGCAGTGGTAAAGCCACAATCATCCGGAGATCGCGAATTCGGTTCCCGGGTGATGCTGTAACCTCTCGCAGCCGGAGGTCTAGAGAGAGCCGATTGGCCGAGATCTCTCAGAGGGGAGGGATGAGAGGTACTTAGTGCTCCCACATTAATCACGGCTCTACAGCCAATCAGGGGCGTCTGTGAGCTCACGCAAGCGGAAGGAGCGGATAGTGCTGTCCTCCGAGTGTGTTACGCCGCCCCCAACGGTGCGTGAGCGAGCAGTTCGAAAAGATGCAGTCGGCTGGCGTCACGTGGTTCGGAGGAAACACGTGATAGTCTTCGGCCCTCCCGACTGAGTGGTAGTAGTAGCCTTAATGGAGGAGCCCCCTAGTGACGGGGAGGAATTGGACGACGAAATAAGGGAGAAAATCAGGCGAAAGAAAACAACACAAGGCGATTACTGGAATTCCGTTAAGAACCCTCTTAAGAACGCATGATTAAAACATGGAAGTTCAACCATGAAAGACGGTCAGAGCGAAAAATTGCATCATTAAAATTCAACAGTAGAAATCAGAGTTATGATATAGAGAAAGTAAGAGCATTTCCAGACGCGTATAATGTGCTGAAAACTCGGGATTGGGGCTAAACAGCTGCGTGTTCGTAAGGAAACCACTCGTCAGTGAGTCAAATCAGATTTAATATGCTAGGGAGCATAAAGATTGGACTTTAGAGCGATGGAAAACGGGTCATGTGATCTGATGAATCCAGATCGACCCTCTTCCAGAGCGATGTGTGCGGGAGGGAAGTAGATGAAGAGATGTACCCATCATGCATATGGGAAACTGTACATGCCTCTGGAGGCAGAGTTATGATCTGGGGTTGCTTCAGTTGGTCATGTCTAGAATCAGCAGCGTTATGTGGCAATAAACTTAAGTCAGCTGACGACCTGAATGCACTGATTATTACATCTACTGGGTTTTCTTTTTGATCTTGATGTGTGTATATTCCAGGACTCAAATTGCAAAAAAAAATGCTTACATGAGGAAACATTTTCATATATGAATTGTGCAGCAAAATCAAAGCTAAATGCGGGTGAATGAAATCTTAAAATGTGTGTGTGACTTTTTTTCAGGCAGGCAGCATAGTACAGTATATCATATGAATATCCTCAGTATATTAGCAATGTTAAATAATACAGTATGTAATAACATAATGTAGAATTGCATGTTGGGTATCTTAGTTTAGTCATTTCTCATTCATTATTATTTCATTTGTTTGTGTGTTTTGCTCAAATATGTTTCGTATGTCTGGTCTCATACAGATGTGTAGTGATGTTTCCAATAAGCAATACTCAATGTATTTAATCGAAAATTCCCTGCCTGCCTGCCTCAGATCTTAGTCATCCACATACTTGTTATTTCACAAACCAAATAACGTCTAAAAAAAACAGAGCGAGTCGAGACTTATATAGTGCACCCTGCACCTGAGCCTCAGCGCTCAAAAGTCTGTTCTGTCATCCTCACTACATCTTTCAGTGCCCTTGCCCCTTCTTCTTCCTACTAGTAGATTTTGTTTTACTTTATGCTTCGAAATTAAGTATTTGAAAGTCGGGACATACGGTACAGAACGTGTTGTAACCGCCCACGTTGTATCACGATTGGAAATTTGCCTAAAAGAGTCTGTGTGCATTGCCTCTCTCATGTCTCCCATCAGTCATTATTATTATTGTTATTATTATTAGTAGTAGTAGTAGTAGTACATCCATCCATCTAGGACCTTCTGTAGTCCAACTAGGGACCATGGAGGCCAATGGTGACCACTATATTTATTCCAAGTTTTATGACCATGGCGGGACCTCCGGTCAACATTTCCACATTCATTCACACACTACGGGCAATTTGGGAATGCCAATTAGCCTAATCTGCATGTGGGAGGAAAACCAACAAACAGCTCCATGCACACAGACCCCGAGGTGGGAATGGAACCCAGACCCTGGAGGTGCAATGCGACAAAGCTAACCAATAAGCCACCGTGCAACCGTTATCATTATTATTATCATTATTATTATTATTATTATTATTATTATAATCCAGGCTCCAGAACTGCTTCTTATCTAAGACAATAATACCCCCCCCCCCCCCACCCCACACACACACAGAACAACCCTCTA
>JAQQZT010000002.1:7247409-7273827 GCA_030068275.1 Clarias platycephalus
TTTTTATTTTTTTTTTGATTTTTTTTTTTTTTATTTTTTTTTTTTTAATACAGGCTCCAGAAATGGTTTTTGTCTTATACAATTATACCCCCCCCCCCCCCCACCCCACACACACACAGAACAACCCTCTACCCTCCTGACCCGAACCAAACAATTCCACATGGATAAATCCTCCCACCACCGACACCTCTGCCTTTTACAGCACTGGATCGTCTTCTCAACTGCTCTCGTGCCCTTACAAACGTTGCAGTATGTTTACTCGAATATTTATGTCTCTTTCTACCTCACTTCGTTTACAATCTTTAAAGCATCCAGCCGGTCTACATACAGAGTTCTGCACTGCATTAACTTCACCTAGTAATAAAATTACCCGATTTGGAACGAGCTCCCATTTTATCGAACACGCCGCCAGACGGGATAAGGGGCTAGTATTTCTTTAAAGCGCATATGTTATCTCTGTTTCTGTCAGCTGCCATGGGCTCCGAATCCTGTAACAGATGATGCGATGCACCTGGAAATAATGATTTGTTGTGTTGTCCCTATCCATACTGGCATAAATTTAACATTATAATCATTTCAGATGTCTTCTCCACACCATGTGTGTGTGTGTGTGTTTATGTGTGTAACACGGCATGTGCCATTTGTCACTGCTGAACAGCATCCCAGACGCTACTTCTCTCCTGTTCTTTCACCTCTGAGTGTCCGCCCGAAAGCCCCGCGAGCGGTGGCCATCACTCTCCCAGAGAAATGTGTAAAAAAAAATCCGGCATGGCAGGACTCATTTTTCAAACGGGCACCGTGGTGGCCACCCCCTTATCGCCAGGGGTGACAGCGCTCGGATCGGTAGCACGAACCCTCCGAAAGCATATGCCTGTCGCGGCATTTCCACGGCGACCCAGGCTCCGCTGGTGGGGGAAAAAAAAGGACAGCTCTGTGAGAACTGTGACAAAGAACCCCCACCTATACAACCCAAACACAGACACACACATACTCACATGCTTCCCCCTTCACACATGCACACACACACACACACACACACACTCCTCTGCAGTGAATCCATTAAGAGACCCTTTTATTCACTTGCTTTTCCACTTCAAGCACATAAAATGGCCACCAAAGTTCCAGCCAACAACATGCTTTTGATAAATTTAGTGTTCACAAAAGAAGCGTTTTTGCCGCTTCACCATCTGGGCAAGTTTTCTTTTCATTCTTTTTTTTTTTTCTCCACTCAGTACAATAAAACTGCTTCATTATAAGATTTCATACAAATATCTCCGCAGAAAGCAATTGTTTAATGAATAAAAGCAGAAGAAAAGTTACGATGCCTACGATCCCTCACTGTCTTAACCATCATCTTAAAGTCACTTATCTTATGAGATTTCGGTCATGACATACTGCAGCCACCTCCAGGGTCTGGGTTCGATTCCCGCCTCTGTGTGCATGAGGTTTGCATGTTCTCCCCATGCTTGATGGGTTTCCTCTCACAGTCCAAAGACATGCAGATTAAGCTCACCGGTGTTCCCCGAATTGCCCGTGGTATGTACAGTAAATGAGCATGTGTATGTGTGTGCCCTGTGATGGATTGGCACCCTGTCCAGGGTATACCCCGCCTGGTCTTTGGTCAACGCCAGGTGAGCCTTGGAATCCCATGAACTTGTCACTAGTTTACTGGCATCAGTGTTGATGTGTTAATGATCTGATTTATCGGTGTCCATGAACGTATTTACAGTACCTGCATATTATATGAATAAATATCATCGTCTATACCGCGTTGTCCTGTATTTAAGGTCGCTGGGGGGCCTGGAGCCTATCCCAGGAGACTTAGAGACTCAAGGACAAGCTTATCATTTTGATTCATACACATTTCACATTTCATACAAACTTAAATAATTCCTTCGATTGTGTAAAGCTGCTTTGCGACAACGTCAATTGTTAAAAGCGCTATACAAATAAAACTGAATTGAATTTAAATTGAATTAGAGGTGGGGTACAAACTTTTGACTAGTGGGATTTATTAAGATTTCATTTTATAGTAGGATAAAAAAAAATGTAAATAAAGGCTTTCTTTGTCTATTTTCTTTGCAACTGAAACCGGATGCAATAGTTTATGCGCGTAAATGTGTTTATCTGTTTATTCAATGATTTACTTTTATTACTGTTTTGTGAATTAATTTGCGTATTTATTTATTTATTTATTTATTACATGATTAATTCATTGATTTAAAAATTCATATTATTATGAATACTCCGTTACGACATAGCATGGAGTATAATTATTACTACAGTAATTATTCATTCATTCTTTCTTCGTGTTTGAGAGCCACATTTCCGACACAATCATACTCAATAACAATAACCGAAGCGATTCATCCACTGCTTGTTCCCATCCTGACTAATCTCTGGGGTCGATCCCTACTGTATCTAAGAGGCGATGGAGTGCCACTCACTCAGCTGTTCAGAGGTGCAGCTAACTAAACTGACTCATGTAAGATCACTCTCATGAGTAATGGATTAGGCTCACATTCGCAGCCTTAATTGGCGAGTGAAGAGGAAAATAAGCATTAAAGTGTGTTTTTCTTGGCAGCTGGAAGGTTTTTTTTTTTTTTTTTTTTCAGGTCCACTCAGTGTCAACATGTAACAAAAATTACAGAAATGTATCAGATAAGAACACCAATGAAGCTATAAAGCAAGGATTGAAAGATATGGCTGCTAGAACTTTTGTTTTTTTTTGTCTATTAATATTTTTCTTTAAAAAGACACAGTCTTTGCTTACAAGAAATTGGCAAAAAGAATATATATATTAATATTAATATTATATAATAATATTATATATATTAAAATTATATATATATATATAAGAATATATAATTTTCTATATCTTATAATAAGATACTTTACTTAAGATTATGAAGTTTATAATACAGTACTTAATAAAGTTTAGTTTGTTTATATAACACAACATGTTGTAAATGTATACTGTATGTACAACAGCCACGAGATTGACCCAAGTGCTGTACATTTAGAAACATCATCATAAAATAAAAGTACATGATTACAGTCTAAAAGAAAAGAAACAAAACAGAAACACATAAAAAAATAAAAATCATAAAGTCATCCTGGAAGTATTCATCCCGTTCTAACGTGTAAAGAATGCGATGTTCCAGGTTCAAATCCAGTTTTACAAAAGCTCATCAATGGAACTATAAAAACTGCGCGATGCATGATATCATTAATGTGATAAACACCGTGTTCATTCTGGATTAGTTTTAGTCTCAGTCTTTTGACGCAAACGTACTTTAGCTTTAGTCACATTTAGACTTTTATTGATTGTTAGTTTCATTTTATTTTTAGTCAATAGAAAAAACAAAAAAACATTCTAGTCACGCATATTCTTCTTCACTCATCGTCTATACCGCTTTGTTCTGTATACAGAGTAATGCAGGGGGTCTGGAGCCTATCCCAGGAGACTTAGGGCATGAAACATTGGAAACATTAGGATACTGTACACCCTAGACAGGGTTTACATGCAATTTGGGAACACCAACTAGGGTGTTCACAGCACGGGGAGAACATGTAAACTCCACACACACAGCGGGAATCAAACCCGGACCCTGGAGGTACAAAGCAACAGTGCTAACTACTAATCCAAAATAAACCATATTTTTTATTATGGGATTTTTTTTTTTTTTTTTTTTTTTTTTAATGACAATTTGACTAAAATGATGTGATTTGTCTAATAAACAGTTACAGGATAGTTTGAAGGATACAGACAATGTGGTTTCACTATGACGTCACAAGAACAACACGAGGCTACTGGTGCTGTCGGAGCATCGTAAATCACGAGATCTACAGGTTTCAGATAACAGACTCACGAGAGTCCGTCTACTTTTTAAAAACGGCTGTGTTGAAGAGGCCTCACATTAGCTCAGAACGTAGCGCCGTTAGCTTCATTCAATTAGCAATTGCAGTCTGTAATGCAGTCGTATTTCGGATGCTATAACGGTTTCAGGAATCGCATTTACTTGAAGTTAATGCACGTTTTGACCGCTCTCATTAACCGTTAATGAGGGAATAGAGAACGCAGTATAACGTTAAACTAATGTTACCAATTCGAGAGTGGCTAACGTTAAATGAGCACAGAAGCTAATGATAATAAGATAATGTTATGTGCCAGGAGTAGATAACATTACTGCACAAGGTCAACTGTAAACAATGCTACGTATTTAATAGTAAAGTTAACTGTATTCAATTAAATAACAAATTAATGTATTGTGTTCACAACCTGCCTAAATGTTATATGAATCTTAATTTTAACCAGGCATTTCTCTTCTTACAGTTTGTTGTGTTTTTCGCACTGATTTTATAATTATTTTATTTATGTTGGTGGGCAAAGTTTTTTTTTTTTTTTTTCACGTGCAATCATAAGGCAGTTTATGCAGTTTGCAAAGTAAATGCGTGGAGATTACAGACTATTGGATTGAAATATAAACTGATTAAAAAATGTATTGTCCATGCATCCAACATTCATATTATCATTTAGATTTTATTAGTTAACAGAAAAATATAAAATATTTGGTCATAGTTATCATTTTCAACAATGACATTTTATTTAATTTTAGTCTAATTGAAAAACTACCTTGTGATCGAATATTTTTCATTATTTTCTGATTTCTACTTAGTCTATCTTTATTTTACTTTCTGCTCTATGTGCATTTCCGGGGAGAAAAAAAAAAGAACAACAAACAATCAATCTCGTTTCTATTCGTAACACCTGTGACTGTATTTCAAAAGCAGCTTCAACAATCATCGCTTAATAATAATAATCCTCGGAACATCAACCTCATGGAGCTACAGTCTGGGCTAGAAAGTAATCGGCCCCAGTGTCGCTCCTTGACTTCATCACATGACCAGCGGTGGTGCTGTTGTGCTGCTTTCAACAAATGTCCAAACGTATCCACCTTAAGACGTTGCTAACATGGATACAAAACAAAACAAAAAAAACCTTGTACTCAGTTTTTTTTTTTTTTTTTTTAGGATTTAAAAGAAAAGGGAGAAAATGTATGCCAGATACAATCATCATGGAAATGTTTCAAAAAGTGTGTGTTGTGTGTTACAATAACTGCACTTTATCTTGTCCTTCACTGTCTGAAAAGCTGAAAATGATATAAATGCATGTGTCGTGTTTAACCGCATGAATAATACCATCTGTTCGGCGCAGGACTGGAATCGCTCCCGTATTAAAAATGCTGACCCTGGCTTTCAGTCTCCTTCAAACCTCTCCTTCTCTGTCTCACGAGATCAGTGTACAGTATCTGCAAGTGTGTGTGTGTGTGTGTGTGTGTGTGTGTGTGTGTGTGTGTGTGTGTGTGTGTGTGTGTTAGGCTCTCTTTCCCTTACACTCTGACAGGAACAATAGGTTAATGAAACCCTGGGAAGTGGGCACAAAGGCACAGAGGGATTTTTGGATCTTCATCAGTCAGCATGTGTGTGTGTGTGGGGGGGTGTGTGTGTGTGTGTTGGGTGGGCAATGTGACAAAACAATTAAATCTTGATATTACGATTGGAAACATTTGTACATTATATGATATGAATCATAATATATAGGCTGGATAACAATTTCCAAACAATGTGATAGTTATAATTAAATAAATGAATAAATATTATTTATGACTGCACCTACAGCACAATTTCACCCCGATACCAAATCCAGCGAGTCATATATCCGCGTCTCAACATCCCTCCTGAAGTTCGCGATCGTCTGTGAGATATCGTGTAACATGAAGAGCATGAGTCTGGCAGAACGGCGGTGGTAAAGACCTCCTGACTCCTGAACCACAGTTCCTGGCTTTTCTTTTCCCAGCAAAGAGGATTAAAGCAACAGGTTCGACGCTGAGCTGCCAGGTCAGAGTGCCAGGCACAGTCAGGAAACAGAGACGGTAATGTGCCTCTTTTAAAGCTGAGCTCCTTATCCTTATGTGATAACCTGCTGATCTCACACACTTAAACATACTGGACACATGCATACAGCCTTCTGGGAATATTTATACAGATGTAATAAAATTGTACACTTTAATGGACAAATGAACAAAAACGTGAATCCTAAAGATAAAATCGATATTTAGGATGAAATCTCTCGACGTTTAGGTCAATATACTGTAAGAAGAGTCACTGCTCAACAAGTACTCTTGTTTTTTCTTTCTTTAAAAATGCAAAACTGTTAGCAACTTCTGTAAAGGTTAAGAAACCCCGCCCCCTACATTGTGATTGGCTAAAAATAATCATTCTTGTCTATGATTGGTTAGAAACCTCGCACACAAAACCAGTTGTGTTTTAGCCCAATTTAACACAATATTTGTTAATTATTAAATCTCAGTGTCGGTCTAAACCACATTTATGTATAATTACATGATTTATAAATATAATAATGATCATTGAAATAAAAAAGAAAGCTTGCAAAACTTTTAGCCAGTTTCTGTTCTCAAGCTTGTGTGAGGTAAAGAAATCCCGCCTTCTGAGTTATGATTGGCTGCAAGAATTCATTGTCACCCCTGATTGGTTAGAAACCTAGAGACGAAAGGTGATACTTAAGTTTTTTTCTATTGTCTTTTTCTTTTTAATGTCACTTTCATGTCCCTTTCTTTTTAATATCACTGTGAATTTAATTTAATTTTGGAAAAGCAAAAAATGATGAAAAGTAAAGGCTAATACATATCAAGCTAACCAACCTCATCTTTTTGAGCTGCTGCATCATAGCATTGCATAATACACACTAAGCAAAGTGCTATCCATCCTCTTCCGCATACATGAGCTCATAAATGTTCACGATTTTCTAGTATCATTGATTGACAAAAGAGCCTGAGAGAGAGTGAGAGAACCCGCTCGGGTTCATAGTGTGGTTGTACGATTGAGGAATCATCAGGATTCAAAATCATTATCTTCAGATGATTGGGTGAATGTTTTTTTTTTTTTCTCTTTGGACTGTGGGAGGAAACCGGAGTATCCAGAGGAAACCCATCAATCACATGGAGAACATGCAAACTTCACATACATAGACCAGAGCAAACATAAACGTGATTGGATCAGTTTACAGTCTACAAAAATGTCCACCATGCTTTTGTCCCAGGGTCGAATTTAAATTTTTATATGCTTACATTTTTTTGTTTTCTTTGTGGATTTGGGCACACGTATGTAAATGTGTGTCATGGGATAGGTGTCCACATATTTTTGGACACACAAAAGTATATGAACACCCCATGTTGCATATTTCAATCCTAGAACTAGATATTGTAGAAAAACTTGAGATGTTAGCAGGGGAAGTGTTTTTCCATGAAGCTATAAGATTTGACCCCATGAACGTGCATGAAAACCCTCCTGATGGCTGATGTAAATACCAGATGTAAAAAAAAAAAAACAGTATTATAATGAGAATTCCGTATTGGTAGTTCGGATCTAGAGTTCTGCTTTCCAGCTAGCATCTTCAAACCTTCTTCAATTTGTCACTGTAAAGGTTTCAGAGTGTTTCACTTTAAGAGCTGGTTTCACGCTGATTTAACCGTCCTTCAGCATCCAGAGAGAACGCTCGAGGAATGCTCGCGCTCACAGTTTGCGTCTCAGGTGTCAGCAGGATGGTCAGGTCGGGAGCGGTGGATCTAAGCGGCCCTGTGCAACACGTGCAGCTCCGTACTGTAATATTGATGGAGAGAAACAAGAGCAGGCGAGAAGGTGACTTAGCGTTTGATGAGGTGACGCTCGACACCGAAGGCCGGCGGCCCGCTGAACCTTGGCGGGTTTATCCAAACAGATCAATGGCGCTTAATCTCGGCGAGGCCAAGCAGCGCACCGTTTCTGACAGCTGCAGATGGTGTCAATTACAGCACGAAAATGAAAAGGAAGAAAAAAAAAAAAAAAACAAGACAAGAAGCCCAGGTCTTCAGACAAGGAGGAAGAAGAACGGCAGGGAGGCAGAGAGGCAGATCAGTGACAGGCGTGATGGGAAGTTCTCGAAGCTCGTGTCAGTCACACTTTATTCTCTGCCTTGTTTTTAGAGGAAGCCGTTCAACAGCAATTAATTACTGTTGTGTATTCTCTATTGTCATGACGGAGCTGATATCTGATGCAAATTTCCGCCTCCACAATTACACCCACCGCTAACTATTGACATTTTTACGAGGGTGCTTATTTGAATTATCGTTTGATGCTAATAATTTGAACGAGCCCTGATTTGCACCGAAGCACACGAGGGGAAACCAGTGAAGTCACACTCGTTCACATACGAATACAGCACTGATGCTAATGCCGGGGATGGAGAGAAGTGTTTGGATTGTGGTGTATCTTTTTTCACCATTTGCCTGGTCATGAACACACAATAAAATAATTAACGTTTCGAAAATTTCCTAAATTCTCACAATACACTTTTTTTTGACTATTATATTAAAATATATATTTGCCAACTAATTGGATACAGCTGAATTTACAGTATGTATTGTTTTTTTTTATTACAACCTCAGGATACAAATTTAATTCCTTCTGGCAAGTTCTTAAGGTGAAAATTTATATTGCAATATTAATTTTTCCATAAGAAATAATGTAAATGCAGATAATCCGCTCAAGCCACCCAAAAATATTACCAATATTACCAATTTTCAACACTATAATCATAGTTTTGCATGTAAAAAAAAATCTAAACATTTAGAAAAGACATGTAAATGAAGTAAAATATGAAATAAATAGACATTAAACCTCACATAACCTTAATTTATGATCCCTCGTGGCACCAGCTGCTCTAAAACCCAAATTGAAAGTGGCTCCCTTTTCTTCTTGCTACCGTCCTTGCTAACATTCTTTGGGACGCATGGTGATGTGTTTTTTCACTAAATCTTGCACAAAATGAAAATTTTTTTTTACATTTCATAAACTTGCTTTCCACTAACGCAAACGAGTTTAAATTTATATATAATGTTATTACTACATTGTATATAACTATAGTTACATTTCGAGTCAGGAGGTCTTTACCACCGCCGTTCTGCCAGACTCATGCTCTTCGTGTTACACGATATCTCACAGACGATCGCGAACTTCAGGAGGGATGTTGAGACGCGGATATATGACTCGCTGGATTTGGTATCGGGGTGAAATAGTGCTGTAGGTGCAGTCATAAACCAAAATATTATACCTGATCCTAGATCAGTCCTAGAGTCAATGCTGCGGCACTTTTTAAAAAGAAGTCTACTTTTTTATAATTTGTGCATTGTCTTGCTAATGCAATTGTACAAATTAATGGCACCCTAAAAAAAAAATAAAAAATAAAAAAATTATAATAAAGGTCACTGAATTTTTTAATTTAAATTATCAGAGACTATATGTTTTACATACAAACAAAGGAAAAAACAAAGCATCTCATCTTACTGAAAAAAGTATAAAACTATCAGAAACAGTTAATTATCTCTACTGTTAATTATGTGCATCAGTGTTTATATTGAATATTTTATATTTGTCTATATTTAGCTCATTTTGATGTAGGGTGCCAATAATGATAACAATATATATATATATTTTTCGTATTTTAATGCTTTGTTCATTCATTCAATTATTTATTTATTTATTTATTTATTCATGCATTGATCTTATTTATCATGGGCACCGAGGTCTACATTGGGAAGAACGTAGAGTAACCAACAACCTCTACAGTAGGCACGTTTTTTTGAAGGTGGAAGGAAACCAGAGAACCTGTCAGAAACCCGCATGGACCCCAAGAGAAGACGCAAAACAGGGATGCTTTATTAAAAGTACTTAATCTGTTATATGGCGGCACGATGGTTAAATAATTAGCACGGTCTCCTTGCGCCTCCAGACTCTGGGTTTGATTGCATGGAGTTTGCATGTTCTCCCCGTGCTCAGTGGGTTTCCTCCAGGTACTCCGGTTTCCTCCCACAGTGTGTGAAAGTGAGTGTGACTGTAGACTTGAGGTCTTACCACGGTTAGAAAAATGGGAATAAATGCAATAGTAACTATTGGCCTCCACGGATCCTGGTTGCACTACAGAGGTTCCTAGATGGATGGATGGAACCTATTATATACAGTACTGTATATCTCCTGTAATATAAGTCTGTAACATTAGACCTCTTCAGTTGACCATAATGCCATTTGGATCAGTCGTGACTCCACAAAACTGACTTTGTTCCACGGCTCTGGTTCGTCTCGCGGTTCTATCCCACTTTGCCAAGACTCTGTAACCGAAGCTGAGGAGAGCTGGACTTTGGCTGGCGCTCCTTCCTGTTGATAATCTGCAGCGACGAGCGCAAGTCCAGGCGGTAACAAAGCCTTTTTTTTTTAACTCTCCACACACACACACAAACACCTATCACCCTGCCTGGAGGAGCCAGACAGCTCCATGTGGACGGATGCGAACCAGTTCACCTGTCAGACTTCGCAATCTGTCACTGTTCCGATGGATTCTATGGATGAACGTACATGAGACATTTTAGCCGAGCTGTGATAGCGTGATTGAGACACGTCCAGGCCTGAGTTGATGGATGCTTATATGCCTGGCATTTTGAACTGACGCCAGCGAGAGTAAGAGAAGCGTGCGTGATTTGTTTGCTGAGGAAATGACTCTCGTGTGCGTTTTCAGTGTGCGGTAAGGCGCTTGCAGTGGGCCGCCCTCTGTCAGAGCTGTCATTTTCCACTGAGATCTAAAGCACATAACCAGAACCTTCTGGCACAAACAACTTCCTTTGTGAGGGCCAACATTTTACAACACCATGCCTGTTTCTTCTCTCTCTCTCTCTCTCTCTCTCACACACACACACACACACACACACACACACCCTCTTCATGTCCTCTCTCCTCTTCCTGGAGATTTACATCCTAATCCTTTATCATTAATTAGCTGGAGTAACTGGTAAACAATCATCAGTTAATGTATACAGATGACACTGAATGACGTCCCTGGCTAAGAAAAATGGCGTAACCTTGAAACGGATTTATTGCGTCGAGCAAGTGTTCGTGCTGTATGTCTGATTAGACGACGCCATTTCCGTGTGGCTCTTAATGCGAGCGTTATCTCAGAGCCGGGATGTGCACGGCTAATCAGCATTCGGCGAGTGGAGACGAAGCCACATGCCGGGACTAATGGATGGGTTTGTCATTTTATATTCCTGCCATCATTAAAGAGCTGTGCACTGCCTCACATTACCGCAGGACTTCATAAATATGGCCAGGAAAAACATACACACACACACCCAGACACACACACTCAAACCCCCACACAGACCATGTGCACGCAAGTACAAAGTTATAGTCATTTTTAGAGAATAAAAATATTCAGTAATTTGGAACACTTGGGAAAAGAGAGAAGAAGAAAAAACAAGACATAAAGAACTGGTAGAAATGTGTGAGATTGGACTCGAGCACTATGGTGTGTGGGTTATTCTTTGTGCTAAAGGAATCAACAAGCAGTGTTTACAAACTCATTAATAATAATACTTAAATAATTATCAATTTATATTTCAATTTAAATTTATGGAAGGCCAGTGAAACAAGTTAGTTTGTTATGTATGTTATTTAAGCAATATCTCACGAGAGGGAGTGCTGTTGTACTGAATATCAGCACGGCTGTGATATCATCAGCGCTCAATGAAAAAAAATCACAGCTGTGCTGATATCCAGCACAACAGCATGACCTTGAGTGTGATATTGCCTTTATACTGTACAAACGTTCTACATTCTACAAACGGCATTTATTATCAACCGATTATGATTTGTTTGTTTATTTAACCAGTTAACCAGTGTCTAGTTTTTAATGTGGGTTTTGGTAGGCAGCTGCTCTCCTCTATTTCTAGTACCGAGGACCGTACAGACCTGCTTACAATTATTTTGGTGACTCACATTTCGATTGTTACTGTATAACAGTCGTGATACAGAGTGATATACAGTTAAATGTCCCAGTGCTGTTATGCTCTATATCATCACTCATAGAATTATTTGTGGAACTAACTGTTGTATAATGAAAGTTAGATCTTTGCATGACTGGACTCTGGACACTCTTTATGTCCACTGGTCAGTTAAGTTGCTAAACAGAAACTTCACCATATCACCGACTAATCAGATTAAAGTAAATAAAACAGAGCTGTGAATCATATATAATATGATTATTATATATGATTATAACCATTATAATAATTATAACTTATGATCTACACACCACACACACTGCAGGCAATTAGGGAACGCCAATTAACCCTAAATCTGCATGTCTTTGGACTTTTAGACTGTCGACTCAAACCGATTCAATTCAATAGTATTAAAGTTTATCGTCTGATTTGTCTCAAGCAGTCCTATTTTTTACAGGATTTAAAGCATTAAAAACTACTGAAAGTATAAAAACAAATACAAAGTTCAAATGCTGTGCAACTTGTGTTGTTGACTGTTTAAATGTCGTTTCTCGAAGAGCTAATCTTTTTTTCCTGCTAATGTTCTCCTCCACACTCCTGTCCTCTAGGTGGGGGTGTTGCACAAAACGTCCATAAACTCAAAAGAAGAAAACGGAAGAAGATGCGATGACTTCACAAAACAGGAGGATTTTGCAAGTAGTTTGCGGAATGCAGAAGCTGTTTGTAGTTTCTGCAAAAGCTGTGCTATATTATCAAAGAATTCGTCAATTCTACGACATTTTAAGTTTGTAAGTTTCAATAGGCGATTGAATCGTACAGGTTTAATGTAAAAAAACATTTTTTTAATAGAACTAATAAGATCGCTAGCTAGCATGTCGTATATGCTAGGTTACTTTTTGTTGAATTAATAAAGCATGGACATTTCCCGAAACACAAATACAAATATAGTTGTTAAAGTGTTAAAGTCTTGTAAGTTTCCCTGTATATTTCCACTTATTCTTTTAGAATATCAGCTACATTAACTTCCAGGTTCCAAGGTTAAATCCAAAATAGCGTTAAATGGAAAGCTAGTGCTAGTGCGCTATGTGCGGTGTATAATCCATTGTTGTACGCACTAAGTAATGCCCTTGATCATCAAATATAGCTGTTAATGGTTAAAGCGTAAAGCTTATTTATCAGTCTTTTTATGATTAAGTTGTGGGTTATTGTTTTTTGTAGATGCTAAACTGAACAAATATACAAAAAGTAGATTATTCGCATACTCGAGTAATCATCTTGATGAATGCCAAACACGTATAAATGATCAGATACGTGCAACACCGCAGCTCATTTGCATTGAGTGACGCCGTCAAAACGCCATAAAAGGCAAATCGGACTAAAAGAAGATGCTTTTGCGAATTGAAGCGATTTTAAAAAGTTTCAACTTTATACGCCATGATTTCTTCTTAATTAAATGATTACTCTTAATTTGGGCTCATTTAGGAAATTCGTGTTGGCTCGCCTTTCTTAAATTTGTTCATAGTTCATTTGTATGTAGTTAATGCAATTACTATGAAATGACTTGGCTTAATCCAAATTATCAGAGAATCTGTGGTGTGTGTGTGTGTGTGTGTGTGTGTGTGTGTTTGAATTAAAGAAGGACAGGCCTGAGTAGGATATGATTGTTATTTTAAGAAATTTCTAATTTCTTGCGTGTGACAAAATTTTTGAATAAATCTGTTTTCAGGTTCATAAATGAAGCCTGATATTAATAAAAAATTACATCAATTAACTGTTTTTTTTTGTTTTTTTTTATCACAGTTGTCCAAGACATTTACAATCATTGTACTGTAAGTGTGTTTCACACTTTTCTGTTCTTCAAAATCTTCCGCAAGTGCGGATGAAGAGACAGAGGCGACGCTGGGAAAGGCCTGGTGTCAGCACATGACAGCGTGGACCCCTGTTCCACACCACAACCTGACGCTGTGTGCATACAGTATGTGTGAGTGAGTGTGTGTGAGTGTGTGTGAGTGAGTGCGCAGACCGGCCGGCTGGTATTTCACACCAGGCTTTCCACAGTGTTGCTGCAGACATATTGGACTACAGGGAGGAGAGGGTGAAAAGGGTTAGACATCCACACGCCTTAAGCAAAGAGACACACTGCTGACAAGGTCGTGACCTCTCAGTGACACGCTGATCCACGAGAACCCTGTTGCTCCCGAAGCCCTGAGCTCAGAGCAGCTATTAACAGTGAAGAGGTATGAAAAATTCATGTCGTGATAACCGTACAAGCTGATAGCGCGGTTTGAGGTATAACACAGGATCTGCTTGGAGCGCCACGTTCTCGAAGGCGGGGACAGTAAAGCTGCAGAAGCTTTTTAATTCAAGAAAGTACTCGGATATTCGAAAGTGTCTGGATTCCACAGTTAGTTTTCTATAAGGAGATAACATTCGTAGATATAGTCTTTAGCGTGATAACCAGAGTGGTGGAACGTTTTTCACTTCTTCTTTTTTTTTTTTTTTTAAATAAAAAAGTTTTTATTTCCAATTTCTCCTTATAGAAACCGGCATTGTTTTTTGTCTTAATTTTTATAAAATAAGACAAATGGATAAAGATGGGCTGTATCCTGATTGGCTAGTAGTTACAGTATATTAGTAGTTCTTAATTAAGATTCTAAACCACAGGAAGCTCAATGCAGACGGATCTGTGAATAGCGTAGAAGCAGAATGAATGAAGAGGACAAGCAATATTACCCATCAGCAATATTACCCATCTTTTGCACCTTGCTGGGGTGCAAAAGACTCACTGATCACATAATACTGAGGATGACATAATATTACTTTCATAATCTATATATATATATATCTATAATTCTATTCTATAATTCTAATTATAATACGTATAATAAGTATTATTACCATTATAATAATTATAACTTATGATCTACACACCACACACACTGCAGGCAATTAGGGAACGCCAATTAACCCTAAATCTGCATGTCTTTGGACTGTGGGAGGAAACTGGAGCACCTGGAGAAAACCCACCAAGCATTCCGAGGCGGGAATCAAACCCAGACTCTGGAGGTGCAAGGCGATTATTTATGTATCGTGTTTTTTTTTTTTTTTTGAGTGAATAAATAATATTAGATTTCATTATTGTGAATTCTTCACAGTAGTAACAACAGGTATCTGATGTAACGCACTGAAGACATTGGAGGAATTTTGTCAAAGGAAAGTTCCCTTAACCGGAATTCTCTTAGCAGGGACAGGAAGTACAGGTAGTAGAGTTCATTCATTCATTCAGTCAACTGCTATAGAGCTTATCCTGTCCAGGGTCACCCGGGTCCTGGAGCTTATCCCAGGAGACTTTGGGCACAAGGGCAGGTGGTACATCCTCAACAGAATGCCAGTCAATCACAGTCAAATATGGGAATACCAATGAGGAATGTGTGAGGAGACCGGAGTGCCCAAAGGATACCCACCAAGCGACAATCGAACCCTCAACCCTGGAGGTGCGAGGCCACAGTGATAAATATGCCATGTGCTGCTACTTTGTAACAGAACAATAAAATATAATAGAAATTAAATTGATAAAAGCACAAATGAATAAGTGGGAAAGTTTTTATTATGTTAAGACGTCAAAAACAAGGCTAATGTTTTAGTACAGATTAAATTTTTTGCGTTGGTCTATAGCACTGTATATGGGGATTTTTGGTGTGATCTGGCAACAAAACTGCATGGTCACGAGAGAGATCTTGTGAGCAAAAAATACAATTAATTAGTAAAATGAATAAAATCATGTTGCAGTAGTAAAATTTCATTTCGCACTATGACGAGTAAACTTTGCGATTTAGTTTCCCGTCCGTTACGCCACTTGCCGTAATATCGATAATTTGGTCGTGCTTTCTGAATGGGAGGGGCATACACTCACTGTCCTGTCAATCAAACTAATAACAGCCAATCCCAAGCATCTGTGAGCTCGTCGATGAGGAAGACGGATGAATAGCGTTTCCTATTCGCACTTTCAATCCTAATGAAAATACAATTCGGTCTCTTTAACAGGGAAACATTTCCAAGATCAGGATTGAATTCCTTTTTCAAATCTGATACACATGGCAAAACGTGCTTCACACACCACAGAACTAAGTCAAGGAAACTCAAAGACGTATTTTACAATTCTTTATTTACTGAAGCTTCATAAATAAGCTTGTAAATTTTTTCCTAACGTCTCGAACTCTCCTAAAATAATTACTGAGAGGAAGCCTGGAAAAACAGGAACCTAGGAGAGAGCTGATCATGCGGTGCAGCAGAGACAGAGGTGACCTGAGTCACAGCTAAAGGTGTGTGTCTTTGAGTGTGTGTGCGTGGGTGTGTTTACAGCAGCTGTGCCAGGGTGCCATGTCCAGAGAGTGCAGCTCTGAAGTGAACAGTGACACGCTAATTAGTGTCATCAATCACGCCTGAGCTCTGGGCCTGAGAGAAGCGCCGGCCTGTTTGCTTGACTCATCAGCACCTGCTCCTGCACTTTCTAACGACGCCCGCTTCCAGTCGAGACGGTGATACGTGTATATACATTCATCTACAGCTGTACATTACGTCATCTCTTTTCTTTATGCTCGATCCCAGCGCATGCGTCTGTAGGGTTACGCGCTAAAATAACGGGTTCTGACTTCCACCTTTCGACATGAATTTGCTTATTAGTTTGAGATTTCATGGGCAGCAAGTGCGCTGGAGGTTTGCAATCAGTGTGAAGTGGGTCGAAATGTTGGACGTGATTAGGGACGGAGGGAATCGTACGGAGAACATACTGTATGTGAGACACAAGGACCTCCTCTGTCTCTTAGCCGGAGACACTCGAAATGACTTGACAGTGTTTGCACAGCCGGTAAATAGGGATCGCTGCCTGGCTTGGTCACCCCCGATTATATATGCATTGATTCTAAAACCAAAAGATCTCCAAAATTCCACTTTGTATTACATTTGCATATCTGGTCATGCTCCACTTGACACACTTGCAAATGTGCACAGCGGGTATTTCATTACAAAGCGCCGCAGATATCCGACGACGGCACGGGCGCATCCGAAATAAATTAAAAAGACTAAAGACCTAACCGGGAGGCTTGCGTTGCATATTGTCTTGTAACGCCCAGAGCGCCTCTTTTCCACATGAAAACAGACTCGACTGAAAAGGCTGTCAAAGTTTCACAACATTGATTTTTCCTGCTATTAAATTGGACTCCACAAATAGCCTAAATGCAAAATTCAGGCCGCAGAACCAAAGACGGAGCACCGTCTGAACATCTGATATTTAAATCAGTGCTGAAGTCACACCCGAATCCGAGCATTTTTTGTTATTATTTTTTTTGGAAGAAGGGAAATGTATTCGAGGCTGCGAGGTAGGCCATCCATCAGGAAGGTTTTGTAGCCGGTGCTGTGTGGTGACAGAGACAAATGGAGGCGAGATAACGCAGCCGTGACCTTACGCGCGGCCGTGGGAGGAGAGGGGCAGGCGTGATCCATGGGAAAGTCTTTACATTTTTACCGTGGTCCCCTGCCGCAGTAAATCTGAACCGTAACTGGACAGGTAGTTCATGCACGCGTATTTATTGCCGACAGAAACTGAAACCATGTGGCGGAGTCCAGGGCTGACGAGTGGCCGAAAGTGTGCTACAGGTTACCGGATATAATATATAACTACACGTGGGCAGGGCTAACAGTGGGCTTTGAGGGGATTATTCTACCGTCTGTAAAAAGATTTATATGGAAATAAAGTATAGTTAGCTTTACTAAATTACCGCACAGCTAGTGGGATCAGAAATCACTATTAAGTCCTTATAATAAAATATGCATCGAGTCGAAATAAATAAATAACTTTAATTAATACTTTTAAATAATGTTGATGACAAAAGTTTGATCATCATCATTTGATCAAAAGTTTGTCATATTTACATTATTAAAAATCCAGACAAAAAAAACTTCTTTTTTTTTTTACTTGGTTTATGATTATCTATATAATATTTCTTAAATTCCACCCCACCATCTTTAAATAAAAATAAATACAATCAGTAATTCATATTAAAACACTGTTGTTTTTGGATTGATAAAGATAAATAAAATATTTTGTTAATATAAAACATTCTTACAGTATAAGTACACATTTTATAATTTATATAAAAACCTTTTTATACATAATTTTTTTTTAGATGAGGGCATTGAACGAAAAATATTTTTTTTATAAAATAAAGTTTTATATATCTTATAAGTTATGTGTGTGTGTGTGTGTGTGTGTGTGTATGCTTATTACAGTACTGCATGTACTACAATATTCTATGTGATAAAATATTCTAAAAACAAATCAACTCTGTTCCACATTTAAACACAAATTGCAAAATTTCTAATTATAAAGATTTCAAATCCTTAAAATCTAAAATAGCATTAGCTCCATATGTTAGTGTACAAATACCGCTGAGAGATTTTTTTTTTTTTCAACCCCAGTGTACAAACTGCACTAATCGTAAAGCTTTTAGAGGAGCACGGAAGCTCTAATGAACAGTATTTTGTATTAAGGTTTTTTTTTTTCCCATCATGCTTTGACAAGCAGCCCGAGAAAATGACTTTTGATGGGTATTATGCAAATGATACCAGCTGTTACTTCCAATGGAAAAGACTCCTAATAATTTTCTCTCTTGATTTCCATCTTGCCTCTTCAACCTTGCCTCTTTCCTTCTTTCTTACTTTCTTTCTGGCACATCTGCCTGTTCCACTCGGCTTTGAGGGTCAGACATCTGTGAGTAGTGGCACTGGTCTGATTAGCGTACATCGGTGTCCTCACTGCTCCCGGTCGAGCTCGTGATGAAGCTCTGCTGTGTATATAGAGCAGAACTGAGCTCATTAGCTCCCATTCCCACATACACACACGCGCGCACACACACACGCACGCGCACACACACTTGCTGGCCTTTATTCTGCAGTTACATGCACGTGAACAGGTTCCTCAAGGTCAGTACGAAGAGCTGAATGAAGCCGACTTACGGTAGGAGACGGCACATCATCATGTAGCCCTGGCCTCAGCATACAAATCACACGCACATCCAGAGTTTCACCTTCTTTTTAAATCGTTTTTGCAAGGCATTTCTATTGCAGAATAACTATGAATAAATATGAGAGGCCATAGTGCAGGTTTCTGGAACCGTGGCAATCTGAGAGTCATTTTAACAAGAAACATTGCCTAGATGTGGAGGGGGAAAATGAAACGGAACAAAACAAAAAAATAAAAAAAGGATCAAATTAAAAAGGAATCAAACAGAAAACCAGCCAAAACATAAAATAAATTAAAACAAACCAATCAAATAAAACGAAATAAAATAGAACATAGTTTTAAAAAAACACAAAATTGCGACTGAATGACATAAAGAGTAAATTAAGCAACAAAAAACCCCCCACAAATAAATAAATAAACAAATAAAAGAAACAAATTAATTAATTAATTAATTAATTAATTAATTAAACAAAAAACAGACAAAACCAAACAAAATAAATTCAAATTAAATGAGGCAAGATTTTTAAAAAAGAAAAGAAAAAAAAGAATTAAAAAAAATGTAAGAATGTACACATTTAAAATAAAATATAAAAAGTAAAACAAGCAAACCAAAACCAATCTGAAAAAAACAACAACCAGGAAACAAAAAAAAAAATGTTTTTTAAATAAAAATTTAATTAAATCAAAATGAGGTAAAATAAAGACCAGGTTAAATAATACAATGCAACAAAACAAAATAAAAATAAGATTAAATAATGAAACAAAATAAATCCAAAAGTAAAAAGGCAAAACCAAACATAAACAAATTAAACAAATGAATAAAAAGAAGCGAGATAAAAAAAAGGGGGGGGGGTAATAATAATAAAATAACTGAGAATACAAAACAAAATAAAATAAATAAATAAATGATAAATAGAAAATGACATAAAACTGAACAAAAAATTAATAAAAAAAAAATGAACAGAACAAAATAAAATAATTCAAATAAGACGAATGAAATAAAACAATAAAGTTAAAAGAATAAATACAATAATTTGAGGAGCTTTATATTATTTGCACATACTTCGTAAACAAAAATGCTGCGTAAACAAATTTTTTCGTAAACAAAAAAATGTCAAACTCTTGACATCCTGTTATGTGTTATTTTTAATTATACCGTGCAACAGTCACCACACAAACTAATATCTGTGCGAAATAAAGCTTGGGTAATTACAGCGCATCCAGATTAATCTGCCACGATTATTATAAATCACAATAGTTTTGCATCGACTGATTGAGTGGCGTTTAATAAATGGAGAGTGTGAAATCCTTTTTTTTTTTTTTTCTCTTCCCCAAACCGCAGCATTATCATTCCTCCCATGCTATCTCTCCTCTACCGTTGTGTCTGCTGGTGTTTGGGAGGCGTCTGCTGAGAGGAAGCTCTGGAGCACATCCTTTTATGTTTATTAGCCACATTACGGGCTATATCGGCACATTTGCAGAAAGGAGGCGCCTTAATGAGGCCAAATTAATTCTGCTGAGATATTAAACAAAAGCTGATGAGAACAGCTCATCAAGCATGACTAGGTGAAAAAGATGTGCGTGTGTGCGTGTTTGTATGTGAGAAAGAAATCTAAAGACAGACAGCGAGACACACAGAGAGAGAGAGAGAGAGAGAGAGAGAGATGCTGGTAAGCCACTGTGACCCAATTCAGAGTGCTGAACTGAGCTCTGTCAATTTCCTTGACATACACACCCATTTCATCTAAACATTATAAATTACCGCATGAAAATGTGTTTTTTGTTTGTCAGATCTCAGATCCAAGTGCTGTCACTAATGCCGTCATTAGCTGAAAGCTTCTAAATGAACGCGCGTAAAAAGCTGAGCTGCAGCTTTAAGTCAAATACATCAAGGCTGTTTCTGAGACTAGACTCAGGCTCGGTCTCTATCGCTGTATAACATAAGCAGCCTCATGTCTCTAATCTGTATTCTCTTGTATTGAGTGGTTCGGTAAAGCTCTCTGACTCTGAACATGTTCAACATAATGGGAAACGAGCAAAGCAGCTCAAGTGGTATTAATAGAGTGACAGCATGTAAGCCTATTTGGGTAGGAAACTGAAACGCAGCTTTTTATTGATTTGTCTAACAATTTGATTTACACTCCTACGCACTTTTCCAGCATACAGGAACTTCCCCCCAAAAAAGAAAGAAACGGTCCACTAGCTGCTTGTTAGCTGACGTGAAGGACGGCGTGGCTGTAATCTCGGCGCACTGCTCTGGTGTGGCGTAGCAAGTCCCAGTGCGCTGGCCTACATACTGTACGCGCGCGGTGTGTAAATACCACGGAGACAAAACAGGTGCTGGCTTTCATCCGGGAGAAAAGTCCCAAACATCCCACTGACGCTCTCAGCGAATACGTCAATGCCAGAGCTTATCAAAACAAGAGCGTATAAAACGTCCCTTAGCGAGCGAGTCAGCCATTTTATGGTGCTGTTATCAAGAAGCTACCGTTAGATTGACATTAAGCGTAGACTCACAATCCAACACTGGATGATACGATCTCCCAATTAAAACCTGAGCACACTATATACAGTATGTACAGTTGTGGTTGGATATTTACATACACTCATCACGAATACGAGTATTGTAGCAATATTTGGTTTTGTTTTTTTTACCATGTGCAGTATTCATTCAACGGCGAAAGATATACAGCGTCCGAAGATACCGATTCAAGCGAAGAGCACAAACCCCAGTGCTGAAATGTATAATTTGGTGATTGTAAATATAAAACATTAAAATGCCTTTTGGGACTGATTTTAAATATGCAAATGTTGCACTAAACTTCACAGAAAGACCTTTTTTTTTTTCTCACTGAGGACATCAGAGAAGACCTGTAGTCTGTATCTGTAGTCTGAGAAACTGGTTCAACTTAATAAACTGAAAAATAAGAGAATATACTGGATCAAGTGCTTTTTTTTAACGGGTGGATAACGTGGTTTAATTATTCATAATCCATATAAATAGAGTATAACTCCATACATTCATATACAATCATGAGTGTTTTATTATTATTATTATTATTATTATTATTATTTTATTTTATTTTATTTTATTTTTTATTTATTAATTTTTTTACTGTATCTTGTTGACAGTCAACAATATGAGCGGTGTTCAGTCAACAATATGAGCGGTGTTCAAGTCAAACCAGGACTTTTGTTAGTGCAGAATAACCAAACATAGTTATGAGAGTAAAAACAAGCAGAATAGTAATTTCTCTACATTAATGCACTCATCCCAGCCTTTCACTAGTGCTTGGATACCATTAAGGTACAGTAGAACCATTTGTGAGTGTGCACGAGCCACGAAACACTGGCCTCCCAGGAACTCCTTCAACACAAATGGCTTGTAGAGAGGTCAGCCGAGTTCCTGCAATGTTCAACTGGTGTCTCATCACAGTACTGTGCTTGAAGGCTTGAAGGCTTCTGTAAATGTGTGTCAATCGGTTTTATTTCTTCATTTATAAGTCCCGGTTTGGTTTCCGTATTTCTGGTTTCTCCCACAGTCGAAAGACTTGCAGATTAGGCTTACTGGAGTTTCCCAATTGCCTGTAGTGTGTGAGTGAGTGTGTGATGATGTGTGTGTGCCCTGCAATGGACTGGCACCCCAACCAGGGTGTATCCTGCCTCATGTCCACTGGGATAGGCTCCAGGCCTCCCACAGCCCTGTATAGAATAAGCGATTTTGGAAAATGTATGTGATTAATTAGATTTTTTTTTTTGGTAATTAATTCTAATTAATTACAAGATTCTTTCGCACATATTTTGTTTATGATTGAATTATTTTAAAGAGTAATCACGCTGCATTCAGATTAAAACATTATAAACATTACAAGTTTAATATTACATCATTTGAACGGGGAGCTCTGGAAATCAACTAAAGCATGTTTGAAATTTGGTTCCGAGTACCAGGAGCTTTGTCAGTGCAATTTGTGATGTAACATTTGTATGAATATACTCTGAATATGATGCATAAACCAATATATATAAAAAAAATTAAAAAAAAACACAGATAAAAAGAAAGCATTGATCGTGAAAACCCCTGCTGCATGGCCACATTGGTGGTAAAATTTTAGCGTACCCATTAGAAATTCTATCACATTAGCAATTGCACATGCATATTTCAAATGGACCATTTCCCATATGCAACCCAGTGCAAGTAAAATAGTCTTGTCTCCAAAAACCACACTTCAGTGGGTATTTACCCAACATAATCCCATTAGCATGAATCATTCTAATGCGCTGTGGTGCGGTATGAGCCGCGCTTTCCCCACACATGGAGTCGTTTGTGATAGGCGGGAAGAGCCAGGCAGCAGATGACTCAGTGCAAGTGAGGATGCTTACTACAGGGAAGTGGCGTCTCGCTTTGTGAGTCTTGGCAGTGCGGTCTAATCAAATGTTCCTGGAAATGGCTTCCTGTCCAGCGATGGGAAGCCAGGCTCCGTGCGAGATAAAGATTTCTCTGCCTCCGATGCCAAAAGCTGTTTTAATAACCCAGGCTGTCGGTGATGGAGTGCTATAGGAGACTGTGGCGAGGTACAATGCCGTATTATGCTGTGGGCTGCAGTCAGGAATGGTTGACCAGTTGTTACGGATCAGTTCATTTCAAATGTGCCGGGTTGTAACTGCTTAAAAAAGTGCACACCCTTTGATTTCGGAATAACAAAGTGGGGCGGCATGCTAGAGTGAAACTTCAAATAAAACAGTTAAAATAATATTGTTAAAGTAAGCAACAAAAAATTTTTTTTCAAGTTTTACATGTTTAAAGTTTTGACTTCACATACTATAACTTTTCAATTTAAACTTTCAATATCTGAGCTTTTTAGAACTTGGATATCTTTAAAAAACTGATTTTGGCTCTAGAGACATTTAAAAATAAATGTGTAATAACAAACTTTATATTATATAGTTATAGATTAAATTATTATAGGTTAGTTATAGGTTATAGTTTAAATCATTTCATTGATAGTTACTGTATAGTTACAGTGATTGAAAATGCAGTTATACTAAACATAATTCTCTTAATAGGTATATAAGTTATATATTTATTGTATATAATTACAGTTATACTTATAGCTGTAGTCATACTTATTGTTATAGCAACTGTATTTTTTTTTGTTATAATATTTTAATTATACAATTCTAATATTTAATTTATAGTTATAGTTACTGTAATATTTGTAACTATTGAAGAACATTTGCATTTTACATTCAACAAACCACTAGTACTTTTTTCAAAAACGTAACGTTACAGAGAAACGCCAGGCCCCTCTGTCTATGGCTATTTGACCCTGACTGTTACAATGCACTGACAACGGAGACTTCTTACATAGGAAATTTCCCCATTATCATATATTTACTTTTAAATTTAATATGTCCACCTTAAAATTCCTTCTATAGTTTTTTTATTAAAAAAAAAAAAAAAAAAGCATCTTCCGTAATAAATGGTATTAACCCCGAATTATATGTGTAAATGAATTGTAGTTTCTATAGTAAATGCTAATGCTAATCACACTTTCTTTTCCACTGGTACCGCCGGTGTTATGCGCGGCGCGGACGAGGAAGGCCGATGTAAGATGGTATGGCGTGACGTGGATGCCATTTAAACAGTTCTATCTGATTACACAAAGCAAACAGACGATTGTTTGTCTGCTGGTGAGCTCTCGCTATTACATCATCGCTGCGGTGATGCACAGAAATGAGGTCAGCGAATAGTCAGGTCTCGTCAGTGCTTGTTTTTTCTACTAAGGATATTTATGAGAGAAGCTCACAGCTGCTTGCTTATTATGATTCATTGAATGAGCTCATTGGAAAACTGCTAGGATTAAGTACTTAGGGTTGTTGTGATTATAAAATTGAGAGAGAGAGAGAGAGAGAGAGAGAGAGAGAGAGAGAGAGACGAGGCCTGAATTGACTAACGTTAGCATTTCCAAAACCACAAGTGACCCGAGTAATAAGGGTTAATACTAAAATAATTATGTGCATACAGACATTTTTTTTTTTTCATTAAACAAATGGATAAATACATAAAAATTACACTTGTGTTTGTTATTTTTTGGCCATGAAATGTATTTCAAAGACACAATAAATTCTGTTTAAATATACAAAACCTATTAACGAAGGTCATGGGACAATAAAACAACCTACCAGCTCATCAGGTACGTACATAAATCATGTATTATTATTATTATTATTATTATTATTATTATTATTATTATTATTAATATTATTTAATAATGTGTTGCTGTTTATTTACATTACTTGTGTTACTGACATTGCAGAAAACACCACTATACAAATGAGTACTCTAATAAAGTAGAAGCCTGTTGTTAATACTGTGTAATGTGAACCTGCTTTGTTTTAATGCAGAACATAAAACTGGGTCCGTTTAACACATCACACGTTAAACAGTATATTTTAATATATTGCGAAACATATTGTAAACCAGATACATATTTAGTAAAATGCCACAGGATGTGGTGCGTAAAAAAAGATTCATCATGCTGAAATAATGGGTTGATGTGATAACCATGTAACATTCAGTACATTAAGGTCGTCAGCTGACTTGAGTTTATTGCCACATACGGTTGCTGAGTGTAGTCCTAACCCAGATCATAACGCTGTTTATGGCTTCTACAGCGGCAACTACTGTATACATCACTTCATGCACTTCCCTTCTTATCCTGAAACACCCATCGCTCTGAAATAGGGTCAATCTGAACTCATTAGACCATCTGTCCTTTTTTGCATTGCTCCAAAGTCCAATCTTTATGTTCCCCAGCACTTTTTCTAATCATTTCTTACAGCCACACAGCTGTTTAGTCCCAATCCTGTCGGTTCGCGTCACATCGTTGTACGTGTGGAAATACTCTTACTTTAAATATCAAACATACAGTAGTCACCAAATTCACTTCTGTGTCCTAAATCCCTTGCCCATTACGTAGCACACCAAAAAAAATTCTCCACTAGTTATTGTCTTCCCAACTCTACTTGGTGATAAAGCTATTACACACAAGAAGCCCAAATAATGCTGAGTGCATTTTTGGAAATTACTGTTTTTTGGAAAGAACAATTGTCTTATCTTTCTGTCAATGTCTCACACACCCATACAAAAAAAACATAATAATAATGAAAAAAAAAAAGAGACAGAAACTTGGCCAGCTTTTCACAGTAAGCACCAAAACACTTGCCACTAATCAATAGAGCAGATGATAACAGAACACTTCCAAAGCCATTTAGCGACGTCTTATCGCTGCGCCGAGCTCTTACCCTGACAAAATATTTTGCAGCGGGCCAGTGTTAAGGGACAACAGCAACATTTAACGCCTTTAACAACCAAAAGCCTGGCCATGTTAGATAGTTCTCTTTATATATATATAAATATATATATATATATATATATACACTCACCTAAAGGATTATTAGGAACACCATACTAATACAGTGTTTGACCCCCTTTCGCCTTCAGAA
>JAQQZT010000002.1:7276721-7287734 GCA_030068275.1 Clarias platycephalus
GTCTGCGAGACGGAGAGCGAGAGAGAGAGAGAGAGAGAGAGAGAGAGAGAGAGAGAGAGAGAGAGAGAGAGAGAGAAAAAAAAAAAGTACTCCAGTAAATCTAAGTGTTCTAAAGGGGTTAGGTTTAAAATCCCTAGAGAGAGATCAGAATTCGAATACACAACTCAGTGACAGGTCTTACAAAAGGGTTTGTTTACAGTTTACATACAAAAAAAAAACTCTAAATATGCCCTGGGTTTGATCTTACAGCTTGAAGAAAAGCTGAAATGATGAAATGATGATCATAAACATTTTGCTTAATGCTGAAATTATGATTATTGATCACGCAATTTAAACCATGTTATACTGTACATTATAAGCCATACTGCTTAATCTGATCGATCATAAAGTATTGATTAAGTTGATTAAGGAGTCTCCGGTGTCAGGAAACATTAGCAAGTGGTAAGAGGAATGATCGTTCGTAGTTGTTATAGAATAATCGATAATGCTTCTTAGATGATAAACAGCTTAAAAAACAGCTGTGGTATAATAGAAACAACACTTTGTCTAGTTTTAGTTTGTACCTATAATATACTGTTTCATATAAAAAGATGGAACCGTTCCAAAATGCCTGACAGACAAAAAAGCTTTTTGTTTCCTAAAGGCTCCCACTGTAGGCTACCTGGAGATTTAAGTACCAAAAAAAAAAAAAAAAAGACATTTTATTGCAAATTTGCTCTAATTGGAGCATGTTTAACAAGCATACACCTACTTACAGGAAAACACTGGAGCAACTATTCTGCTCAGCACTGCCATTCATATGATTTTTGAGCAAACAAGTGCGCTGTTCCTAGCATTTATAGCCTCCAAAAGAAAGATAAACAAACACAAACACAAATGTCTTAATACTGATATTCTGCACTTACTTCCATGCATGACGAATTTCCCAAACTTCCACCAAAAAGAAATAAACCAGGTCTTATATTTAATAAACGCAAAGACTTAAAGTGATTAGTGAGAATTTCCATTGAGTTGGGCACAGAATGATGAATTCACATCAAAGCGTGAACCCGGTGTTCAAACAATAGGAAAGTGATGGGCAGGCCTGCTTACCCACGTAGTGGTAAACTGTGAAAGCCTGAGGTTGTTTAGCTAATTATTAACAACCTACGCCCTTATGTCAACCCCTCACTGTGCCAGATATCAATGTAAAACAGATTTAGCTAGAAGAAAGCCAGAACCGAGCTGCCAGTTTTTCCCTGACTACCATGGAATCCAAACGAGAGCAAGAAAATGGCTTTAGCATCTGCAAGAAATGTTTCAAGTAGAAAAAATCAGTACTCACCTCCCCTGATTGAGGGAGAGTCAGCTTGGGAAGTTTGCCCTTGCTCCCTACTGCGTTGCCTTTGCCATCTATCAGGCTTGTAAATGGCGTCCCGCCGTATCCATCCGTGATTTCCAGAGTGGGCTTGAGCTCAGGAGAATCACTGGGTGCCTGGTCCTGGCCGTCCATAGGTCGGACATAGGCGGTGGGTTTCTGCTGTCCTCCGCTGCTGGGCTTGCAGTGCAGTCCCTGGGGGAATGTTGGCGTGGACAGACCACCGGGCACCAGAGAAGTCGAGGCCACTGGTGACCCTGAGTCCTGCTCGCAGGGTGAGCTGACAACAGTGGGCACCTTGGCTGGCTGCCCATGTCTCCTGCTGGGGTGTGTGGACATGGATGAAGTACCAGGGCTCGAGTCACCCTGTTCCTGTTCATGCCCACTGGAGCTTTGTTTTCCTCGGCTGGCGGCTTGTGTCGCCTGGCTGCTACCTGGACCATGTGCGGCCCTAGACCAGTCAGAGGAACGGGACTTTTTGGTGCTCTGGTGTCCATGAAGGATGCTTGGACCTGCCATGTTGGTGGTAGGTGGAGGAGGCATTGAGGTCGTGTGGTTGGCTGGCTGGGATGAGGCGGCTCTGCCACGCTGAGCTTCGTTGAAGAAGGTGGGCTGGTCAGTTTTCTCCACTGGGGTCTGTGGAACTGAGTTCTTAGGGATGCCCACCAGGTGGCTTTGGTTAGAATGGCTGGTCAAGAGCTCCTTCATCTCATCATAGTTACCCAAAGTGTTCTGAACTCGGTTGGCCAGGGCATCACCTTTGTTTGTCTGTAGTGAGAGGGGGGAGAAAAGCATCATGAACATGTGACCTACAAATATCATACTTCTTTTAGTCTGCATATATCATCATCAAGGTTCTTTAAGGAATTTTTTTGGATTAATTAAAAATTCATAGACTTCCAAAAACATTTTTGTTCCAAAGAGACAACTTAAGGACCGCTTAAGGATAATAGTGTCTACTTAATAGTGTCTACTTTGCTTCAATAATAACACTGGCATTTAGATTACCACCACCTGCAGTTTGTGTTGGCACATGCGTGCATGCGTGCGTGTGTGTGTGTGTGTGTGTGTGTGTGTGTGTGTGTGTGTGTGCGTGCCTGCAGTTATGAAAGAGAGAGAAAATAAAAGAGGAAAATGTGAGTAAGTGTTTGTGTGTGTGGGTGAAAGTCAAAGTCAAAAGGGAAATGTACATAAGCCCGTGCTGCATAGGTGCAGATGTGCAGTTCAATACACGTCCTTCTTTTAAGTGCAAATTGCGAATATTTAGCTCAAGTGTAGGAATTCTAGCCGATTGAGAAAACAGCACACTGCACTTGTAGCTTTGATTCAATACTCTTATGACATTAAAGAGTAATACACTTAGATGTTGGTTTCTGTTTATGCTATGGAAGCGTCACAATCTTAGCAGATAATCTCATCTTTATCAAGAGCTTGAGATTTAGCACCTTTTAGCAGGATAGCCAGCTAACACACAACTGTTTTACTTAAAGAAAAGGGCCATGGAGTAAATTTATATGCTCTCTGCAGTGCTTTATTTGGTTCGGAGTCTGATGATAGCAAACTAGCTGAGCTAGCTACAAGCCTGAAAATAAAAGCGCACACAAACACAGAAAAAAGCACACCTTTTTCAGCAGTGATGTCTATTTGTTGTTTATTTTGTTACCTGAATTGAATTATTTTTTTCCATTTACCTTAGTTGGCTAAATGAGTGATGTTAAAGGACTATTTATTTTGTCTAATGCTGAACTTCTTTAAGCTAATGTAGGGGACTAGCTAGCTAAAACATAAGCACGTGTGCTTTGTCTGGCTTTAATGATGATGGTAGCAAGCTAGCTGGCTAAATCAGCTAATTAACTAAAAGAATCAACAAAACAAGCACACCTGGTTGCTTCCAGTGTTTGTGTGTGTGTCTGTGTATTTAAATCAAACAATCTTTATTCTGTCTGTCCTTATAGTATGTGTATTTTGCTATGCAATCTGAATTCTATGCTCTGGCTATTAGCTAGCTAACTACAGTTAGATGACTAGCTTGTTGACATTAGCTTTGTGTGATTATAAACCATTTCTGCTAGCTTTAGTTGTCTGGCTAAATCTTGTTTTAGGGAGACCTTGTTTAAAATGTAGTGCTTTATTTAACATTGAGGCTGAAGGTACCAGGCTAGCTGGTTAAATTTAGCTAGCTAGCTATACGCCTGAACAAAACAAGCCACCCTGGAATGGCCCATAAAGAATTTGACGATGTACCTGTAATATGGTGTATACACAATGGTATTTTTAACATTACCATGGTACTTAATTGCTCATATAGTAGGCTACATGCAAGATACTATGGTACATGGTTCTTCCATGGTACATACTGTGGTATAACGGTACATCTACTATAGTACGGTACTTGGTTCTACCATTTACTGGAAAACCTACATGTCAAAAACATGTTGTGTACCACTGTGGCTATCAAAGTTCAGCGTACTATACCATACCAGTAGTATATACTAACATATCTAATATTGTACAGTATTTACAAACATACCATATAATACTGTACTGTAGCTGCTGATCTATTGTAGCCACAGTGGTACCAAATACATATGCTACAGTGGTACCTTGGCATACGAACGCCCCAACTCACAAATCTTCGCCTTATGAACTCAAATTGTGCAAGAAATTTTCATCCCCATAGAAAGAAATTTTGGCATAGAAGCAAACAAACCAAGCCGAACCAAATGCCGGCTAAGTTCATGTACGGCGGTGCTAAGAAGAATTATAAATTACGGTTAATTCAGGTTAATTAAGGGTAGGTCCTATGGCACTTCAGAGAGAGTACTTTGGTGGAAGAATTACCACTCAAGTGCCATAGTACCTGACCTGGAACTCTTTAAAGTCCTATGGTGCCTAACATACAGTAGGTGCTTCTAAAGTTCCAGGTTAATACTACAGTGCTAAACTGTAGTGATACCACAGTACAATTTTTAAGTGTTCTCTGAGCATGGTAACTAATCGGTCGGAATTGAGTTCTCTACCCCCAACTCCCTAATGTTAGCCGGCTATTTTGCAAGCGCTGAATTTGTATGAAGCTTGGCTTCTCTTTTGAGAGAACAATGATGTAACTGAGCTGGAGAATGACTTCAGCGTCCGGAAACTCCTGGTAAGTCAAACACTGTTAGCTCTGATTTTAAATTACTGGGAATTACTATAACAGGCTCGTCAGAGAAACTCAAGAACGCCATGTTTTAGGATTTTTCTTTCTCCCTTAATTTAATAACGTTTTTCTCGTTCTTAATTAGTGTTTGTTTGTTTTTTTACAGATTTGTATTTTTTAGCAACAATAAAAAAAATAACCATTAAGTTTAAATTTTAGTTTGAATAAAACACGCCGATCAGAGGACGCTGGCACATCAGATGCCTTGCTTATTTTCAGCTGAGAAATTTTCTCCTGTCTTTCACTCGGCTTCTGTTTGTTCCAAGAATTCCTTGTTATAATTGCTTTCTCCTTAGCTGTACCGCACATCATTAGTTTATACAGCTTTCCTCTGCAGAGAGCCATGCAAATGCATCCCCCACTGACTCTTTCCATAATAAGCAACATTCTGCTTAATACCCAAACCCTCTCCTACTTTGTTCATTTTTGGCTGCATTTGTATCTCCGCTTTTATTCGAGCGATTCCAAGTACCTGTGCAATAACAATCCAATTTAACCCAGCATGCATGACATCAATTATTTCAGGCCACAACACCACTGCTTTGGTAGAGAGTGTGTGTACGAGCATACTCGAAGAACAAACGAGCAAATAGCACTTCTGTATGTATGCGTGTGTGTGTGCATGTGTGTTGCCCTCTGTTTGCAATACAATTAAAAGGTCTGTTATTCCCAAGCAGTGAAAAGTATCAAGATAAATCTATTAACATTCGCCATTCATTTCGCGTGTAATTGCCACATTAATAATGGAGCCCCTAACTCGGCGATGCAGATGTACGCGTCGTGGCTTCTGACGACATAAAAAGTCAATAAACAAATAATGGTAAATGATCCACGAGCAGAACAGAGCGTGCCGGACCATTATTGTGGGAAACAAATTATCTGGTGGGCAGTTAACATCTGACCCTACACACAAAGCAGGACGGCGAGACCTGATCCACTCGGCTTAGCACCCGGCATAACCTATGAACCTGCAAAGCTGTCGAGTTAATGCAGGTCGTAAAGCCGTTACGACAGCGTGGCTTTCGTTCAGAGATTTACTGCAATCAGAGTCAGTATAAAACATGGTTTATTGTCTGCATCAAAATCTGGTAATTGGAAATGATAAAGACTAACTTGTAAGACCGCTCGGGGTATTAAAATGCAACTCAGCATTCACGAGCGCTTGTCTGTACAGTTGTACGATCATAAACATGAAAACACGAACGAAGCATCGACCGTGTACAGTATTTGCCACGTCTGACATAATCCCCGAGTTGGAATGACTGTATCGGCTCGCCCTGGCTTTGCTCCAACACGTTCGGAGCGAGAGAGATCACGGAGAAAAGGAAGTCTTGAGGGGAAAAGTGAGCGCCGGGTGAAGTTCCCAGACACGTAAGCCCATCTGGACAGCACACAAAGGCCTCTTGTGTGAACTTCAACTGCCTGACTCACGCAGGGAGAAGGCAGGACTAATGCCAAGCTCTACATTCTGCAGCCTGGGCAAGGTGAAAACTGCAGGAATCCTGGTGCTTGAGGCATTAATTGCTGACACATTATTTTAAAGGAACGACTTGTTTAAAAAAAAAAAAAGCCCTTCACGGATGATTAATTGCATATTTAATGGGTGGAGAGTACAACATTTTGGGGAAAATACTAAAGTATTATTTAGACTTTGAGACTAAATAGATTTTTTTTGTTCAGTCTCATCTAAATGAATAAGACAATGCTGATTAAATGGCATTTTTTTTCCCTTTGTGAAGCCATTAGTGCGACATCACTTATCTGCATTGATTAAGTGACAGTAACTCTTCTACACTTACACTTCAAGCAGCACGCTAAACATGAAAGCACCAAGCTAAACTAGAGCTTTCTACATACATTTAATATTTATCTAATAAGCAATTCCTACCTGTTATAGAAAATATCCCTTTTTTCTTGTGTGTTTGTATTGTATAATGTACGATTACATCCTTTCTGCTCAGCTAATGAAAAAATAAATCTAAATGATGTAAGCCTGTCGTGATCACAGCGGATGCGGAGCTGTCCGCCTGCCCATCGCGCAATCATTTACACCTAGGGACAGTAAACCTGCCAGCATGTTTTGGGAGGTGTGAGGAAACTGGAAAATCTGGAGAAAGCAAACAAAAACCAGAGTTTCTCCATCTTCGGTGCGTAACATATGCACATCCTAAGGCAATAAATCCGAATCCAAGAGTCTGGTAAAATGTTGACTTTTTTAAACTTCAACTTTAAAGACATTGTAAAATAAAAATTTATGTGCTTTTCTTTCACAACATGGTGCATTCTCAAATAATATGGCACATTTGGGTATTAATGGCTTTGCTTTTATGCGTCAGAACTTGTTAAAGCCAAGTGCGCCAAAATAAGCATGGAGTCAGATCTAGAGGCTCGCTTGCAGTAAGGGATTGCTTGCTTCCCACAATTCCACTGGCCACTCATTAGTTAAAGAAAGTTGGAGTAGGAGGAAAAGAATGAAACTTTAGTCTCATGAGTGAGACCATAATTATTTAAGTCTGTGTGTGCAGCTAGAAAGGGAGGAATGCTGAGGCCAGAGTTTGTACTCACCCCAGCAAGAATCTCTTACAGTCGAACAAAAGGTAAATAATTGGTGATTATCTTTTGAAGATAAAATCGAGATAAAATGATATTGCAAGCCTCATATATCAGGGAGAAAAGTGGCAAAGAATAAAACAAAAAACAACTCCTTTTGCACCAACTGCCGAAGGTTTGTTCATTTGCTCGTAGTAGTTGGTGAAGGTGAAGGTGAAGGTGAAATGATCAAAATACAAAAGTATCCGAATATCCCGTGGCTGTACATTACAAAGTAGTGAATGATTTCTGGTACTGAACACATTATCAAAGCAGCTGGAGGTGGAGATAGAATAAAAAAAATGTTGCAGATGGGAAATTTGCTAGATTTACATTTTAAAAGCTACTAAACGATCGGGATCTCCTGAGACCTGAATGTCCTCATATGAGGACGTGACATTTTCTCCCATCTACATAACCTATATATATATATATTCATATTGTATACTCTTACCACTTATATTATTCTTTGGCCAAACTACTTCCTGTTTGAAACCACTTTTTCATAGTTGTCATTTGCTTATAAAGAGAAAGAGGGAGCAGAATTTTCACATTGACCACAACAGTAGAGAGATATGTTTATTAACGTCTCAGGAGCACTGTGCAAAAGTTGTGAGCCATCCATCATTTCTTCACTCACTCACTCACTCACTCACTCACTCACTTATCAGCTATATCGCTTTATCCTGTAAACAGGGTTCCAGCGGGGGCCTGGATCTTATCCCAGGAGACTTAGGGCACAAGGGGGGGTATACACACACCCACACACACTACGGGCGATTTGGGAACGCCAATTAGCCTAATCTGCACCCTGGAGGCGCAAGGAGACAGTGCTAAGCATCAAGCCACCATGCCGTCTCGTTTCTTCATATTAAATTTCATTATATAGATCAAATTAAAGTAATGGGAACAAATGTTTTACTGCAACATGATGCAAACTGCGAACAGATACAATTTAAAATTTAGATGTTTATGTAACAACATTAGCAGCAACCTCAGAGATCGCGAGTTCGATTCGCGGGTGATGCTGTAACCTCTTGCAGTCGGAGGTCTAGAGGGAGCTGATTCGCAGATTCTCTCTCAAAGGGGAGGGATGATCACGGCTCTACAGCCAATCGGGGCGTCTGTGAGCTCACGCAAGCGGAAGGAGCGGATAGCGCTGTCCTCCGAGTGTGTTACACCTCCCCCAATGGTGCATGCGCAAGCAGTTCAAAAAGATGCGGTCGGCTGAGTGGTAGTAGTAGCTTAATGTGGGAGCCCCCTAGTGACGACTATTCTTCAAGACTACATTAAAAGAATACGAGAAAGTCTGGCTCTGAATGTCTGAAATGCATTGTTTTTGTATTTTTAATGACTTGGACCTATTTTTGTTCACCTGACTGCCGTGAATTTTTCTCTTGTATTATGGAGTCATGGGTATATTACTGTATACCTTGGCATCATATATAATGCTTGCTAAGAGAAATAAGAAGAAGCATGAGTATGAATAATAATAATAAGTTTATTATAACATAGCTATCGAAATTTAAGTGAAGTGCATTAGCCAGGGTTAACCCACTAACCTAACCCTAACCCTATATCAGGTACCTTGAATTAGGCAAGTTGTCTCGTTTAAAAAAAAAAAAAGTCTTCAGCAGGTTCGCCCACTTGAAAGTACTTAAACCTAGGGTTAATGTGAATTTTTTAAGCACCTAGTAGTCTTTGAAATATGTAAAGCTATCAGGAAAAAACGAAAACCGTGTAGGAGTAGGCAGATCAGATGAGAACGCTTATTTTGCAATGCAAATATGAAAGAATTAAGGTGCAAAATGAAACATAAATCAGTTGGCCTTTAGTCTTGGTTGAAAAAAAAACAAAAAAACAATCATATATCTAAGTGTTTATTGAAGCAAGACATGGCCCTGTGTAAAACATTTTAATGGGTTGATTATTGCAGAGAATCAGCGCACTGTGGTACTAAGGGATGTACGGGGTCAGGGCACTTGTGTGCTGCGGCTCTGTCCAGCCTAACAAGCCCTCAATGCTCGTCTTTGTTTTCTTTCTCCGTCTCAGCACTTCCAGCATGCGCGCCGCCGCCTCTTCCAACAACCCCGTCTGACTATTATTGGTCGAAACAAATTGCCTGTTTATATGCAGAACCCGAAAGCTCAGCATTCATGGACTATAGATCATGCAGGCGCAGCCCCGTATTTCTCCCACCTGTAGGATATTAAATCAGTGATAAGGGTCTCTACGGTGGCTGTCATGAACTGGAATAGCTCGTCTCTATAATTCAGAATTCAGAAGAGAAATTGCCGCAACAGCACCCCATTTCATAAGACGAGGGGTTTTTTTATAAGCGGAGATTGAAACATCAGCTTGCGGAGTAATTTCCAATGTCCTAGTCGGCGGCAGTGTTCCGGCGATGAGGCGATGCACTGGAGTTTACATTTGATTTTAAACCGATATTATTTTCCCGGCTATAAAATTGGGCCGAGATTCTTAGGAATTCGTACGGATGGCAATATCCCGAGCTACGGCTGCAAGAATGATGAATGGTTGCATGTGCATGTGGATATGCTCCTGTGTGTTTTTGTGTAGTGTTTGGTTTCTCTCTCTCTTTCTTTCTCTCTCTCTCTACTTGACAAGACATTGGCAGTGTTTACAAAAGAGCCTTGTGTTGCTCCGCCACAGGCTCTTGGGGTTTTGCCCTCAAGCCCAAAGGCCAACAACTGAAATGGTAATGAAGGTACCAATGCTCTTAGATCTGCATCAGAAAGCAATGAAACCTCACACGTTCTGAAGTCCAAAACACACACACACACACACACACACACACACACACACAGACACATCGCAAACACTCTTTACTGGACCCAGAATGTGTTAGAAAAAGCATCTTGGCAAAAGTTCAATATTTCTGCCTTTGGACTCCTGTGTTCACATCACATAAAGTGCGAGGAACAGAAAACAGCATCTCTCTCTCTCTCTCTCTCTCTCTCTCTCTCTACTCAGCCATTAATGCTTCCAGATGAGGGATCGATATCGGCTTAAATGAGCAAACTCCGAGCGCGCATCATCACGAATCGATAGCCAGCTGGTTACAGCTCGGGAGGGTTGGAAAGAATATGCACGTGGTGAAGTGCCTGGACGGTAATCAACAATTGTCTTTAATGGGAGTGCGTATATTAAAGGAAAAAAAAAAAAAACACGCACGCACACATACACATACACACAAACGATTTCAAAAGCACTCTCCAGCGCGTGGAGTGTTTAATTATGCCTATTTTCAATGCACATAAAAAACAATGCAGTCTAATTGAGACTTGAATAGAGACGGAAACGTATGATAATAGCTCATTAAAGGAATACTGACTTCTTTTGAGTCTAACTTCTATCGCTCCTCGGATTGATGTGATGACTGCTGTACAAAGACTGTTTTTTTTTTTTTTTTTTTTTTTTAAACGTGGTCTGAGAAACCTGAAAACCGTGCACGTGACGGCGCACTCGGAGACGATAAAAAAAAAAAAAACATCAATAAGCACATTTTCGATACACTGTTTAAAAGCTTTTGTGCCGGACAATGTAAATACGCCGGTCCTTTGTGACCGCATTACCGTACGTTATATATTCATACGGCCCAGCACGGGCTAGCCGGTCTCCATAATTTCGGATGAATAACCGTCACCGAGTGAACCTGTTGATAGAATTTGACAGGCATGACAGCAGTCAGTATTAAGCGTGGCTAAATGTGGAGACACAGCACTCAAGCACACATTCACAACTCCCCAGAGACCAAATGCTGGACTGAATAAATTAAGCTCAACTCACTGACTGGCTCTGGGTACACAAGCATGCATAAAACATACGCAGGAGGGGGGGCGGGGGG
>JAQQZT010000002.1:7299920-7308930 GCA_030068275.1 Clarias platycephalus
GGCAGGAATCGACAGCGAGAGGGTATCAAGCCTCGGGGAGAGTTCCTCTCAATTTAAAGGTCCTCAGAAGGCAATCAACACAGTGACTCTTACAGGAAGCTCATTTTAACTAGTGCCTGCTGCCCCTGAGTGCACCTCAAGTCTGTGAGTGATAAAAGATCAAACCGATCCGACATTTTTTTTCGCGCACTGCTTCATGGCAGCAAGCGTGTAAGTAGCGCACTAAATTAGAAACAACACCAACAACAGAAAAACACAGGTGGATGGAAAGCTTGGTTCAGCACCCCAGGGGAAACCTGACATTACAATAGCATTAGCATAATGGCCTACATTCCTGGAGCGGAGATAGCACCGTGGCCCGAGATTAACTCAGACGTCCCCACTGGACCTGGAAGCGTTAGCATTAGTGACTGCACATCATCAAGAAATGCAACCAACCCAAGAAACGTGGATGTCCTGATGTGGCCTTCAAAGCTTTCCGCTTTCCGCACGTTATAAAGCAACACTCCAAGGTCCGGGATTGGAGTCGAAGCTATGCTAGGTTAATGTATCCATGAAGGTGCACATCGTATCCATGTGTGGGTATGGGTTCTCCCCATGTTCTCTGGTTTCCTCCCCAAAAAACATGCCTCTAAACCCTGTGTTTCAATGGGTGTGTAAATATGGGTGTGCATAATGTGTGTAATCCAGGGTGTATTCCCAAGGATACGTTCAAGATCCACCAGATCCACTTAAACACTTAAACCCCGAAGCAAATAGAAGACAATTCATACAGCTAGTGTCATATGAAAAGACGCAGAGTATGAGATTGGGGTTAGAGTTTAGACCTTTCCTTGAAATCGTCCCAATGCCAAGAATTTTCCTCTATAGACTTAGATTGCGATGGATCTGACTTGTTTGTCTTGGATTCCTTAATCTGGGGAACTTGGAGGAAAGACCAACAACCTTAAACTGTTTTCCTGCTAAGTTTCGTACACAGAAATGCACTGGGTGTTCTGATACCTTTCTATCACAGCATTCATTTTTCAACAACTGTGGTTCTTCTGCATGATCGGACAGGTCGGGCCAGCCTTTGGTCCCCACTGGCATACTCGAAATGAGACTTGGATGCCCACGATCCTGTCACCAGCTTACTGGTGTATAATCAATAATCAATGTTATTCAATTCTTCTTGTATTCACGTCAAAGAATCACCCGTTACAGGAATCCGTGCACTTTAAATGTAACCCTCCTTTGCATTAGTGAGAAGCCTTTTCCGATTCTCCAGAAAAACCACTCTGCTTCTAAGGGAGCAACAAGCGAGCCACTGAGACTAACAGAAACGACCAAGAGACGAAGAGCCGGAATCAGTTTGCTCTCAATCTGTCCCGGCTATTCCCCGAGCCGCTCTTCGGGGTCGCTTGGCTTTTACGCTGTGTCTAATCCATCATCAAATTATTCCAGAAAGGGTGTGGAATGGAGCTGGCCCGAGAAAAACGAGAGCAAGCCCGGAGGTGACAGCCACTTCTTCTGAGGGTCGAGGGAAAATAAGCGACATAAAAGAAGGAATAAAAACAGTGTGGAGAGAGAGAGAGAGAGAGAGAGAGAGAGAGAGAGCGAGAGAGAGAGAGCGAGAGGGAGAAGATTGACTGACGCCGGGACCCTGGCCGCAATGACAGCGAGATGTCAGTTATGTTTATGTCAGCTCACCTGACGGATAATTTTGACATGCTGATAGATCACGTTTACAGCTGTCAGAGGCGCTATCGCGAGAAGACTGCCGTCCCTCGACACTACGTTATCCGGCTAATGTAAAGCAGGACGAGGAAGAGACGTGGCATCCTGCTAGTCGAGCCGTAATGTTAAAAGCACAAATGAAAATACAATGGTAGCGCGAGCATCATGCTGAACAGTATTTCTCTTTTAACCTTATAACCTTCATATTTTTTTATTTTTGTACATAAAACACTATTCTGTTTAAAACGTCAGTCTCATTTCCTCCATATCAGTCTGTATGTTGCAGATTAAGATTAAGCACGTTGTACAGTATATTAGCGCTGTCGCCTTGCACCTCCACCAGGGGCAGGGTTCGATTCCCGCTTAGGTCTGTGTGCATGGAGTGCGCATGTTCTCCCTGAATGTGCTTGGTGGGTTTCCTCAGGGTTCTCCGGTTTCCTCCCGCAGTCCAAAGACATGCAGATTAAGCTGACTGGCGTTCCCAAGTTGTCTGCATTGTGTGAATGTGCTTGTGAATGTTGACCGGACGTCCCACCACGGACGTAAAAAGGGGAATAAACACAATCGGTAATCACCATTGGCCTCCACATATTGTATATACAGTATACAGTACATATGCGTGTATATAATGGGGTATATACAGTACTCTAGTGACTTCACTGACCTTGATCGACAAAATAAAAATCATTTTTCGATGAGTGCCTTATAACGGGTTAAGATCTAATTGCCTTTTATAAACATATAATAGTGCCAGGTAATTATTTCTGCTATACAGTATATTATGCAGATCGTTTTTTTCCCCCTACAATTTAAAAGTCACAGCTTGGGTCAAAAGACATTTCTTTGCTCGGTCGTGAACAGAACAGATTAAATGTATAAAAAAAAAAAAAAGAAAAAACATCAACAAAAACTCCAACAAATGACTCCAAAAGCAAAAACGATTTCTGATAACCCCGGGGCAGACCGTGTGTGTGTAAAGTGTGATCAGTCGGCAGCTGAGCGAAGCCTCGAGGGATGGACGTTTAATGAGGATGAGGATTTTTCCTCCCTTATCCATATGTTGCAAAAAAAAAAAAAAAACAGATTTCTCAAATAAACCGAGTCTTCAGCTTAATCAGCATCGGAAGAGCTTATTTTATAACGAGCATGACGGCAGGCTTGATGATGCTGTTGTGAAGTATGTCCTCGTCTCTGAAACCACCCCCGGTGCCCCTTAAACCCCCACGACCACCCCACCCCACCCCACCCCGCCTTCCCCAAATTCCTTCCCTACCTCTTATTTATTCTGAGTCCAGATGGAAAAATGGGAAAAACTGAACAGTGATATCCACGGTGAGCTGAATAAATTTAATCTCAGCTGAGCTCCGCTGCTTTTGGACGATAACAAAATAGAAAATCTCCCCCCCCCCCCCCCCCACCCTTTTTTTTTAAACACTCCCTCACTTGCTTGTTCATCCCCCAACCTAAACGCCCCACGACGCACACACACACACACACACACACACATACACATACACATCCGCCCACCAGGAAGGCTTCCCATAGAAAAATGTAATAAGCAGCGAGCAAGTGCTTCCATTATTAGAACGCCACAACAGTGGGTCTGATTTCAGAATTAAGCAGCAATTATTAATTTGAAGCACTGGCTAATTAAAAGTACAGCTAATCGTTTAGCCTCTTGTTACAATTATTTTGCTGGATTGTAATTATATGGACCTGCTTATCGTCACCCATTAAGCCGATGACAGCGGAGGTGGAGTTCTGCTCACGTTTCTTGATTCGGAAGCTCTGGGATGGGATTGATTGCGAGGAGCGATAGAAGGCCCCTCATCGCGAAGACGCCAGTCTGCATGAGTGGGGTGACGGCGTCGCCTGAGGGGAGAAATCTCGGCATTGAGGACGCCGGCTCCCTTTTTCTTCTTTCTGTTTTTCCTGCTCCTTTGTCTGTCTGAGAAGCCACGATTGTCTTTGTCAGGGGCCGGAGTCCTTAAATGGAAAAAAAACGGGATTCAACAAGCCACGGCGATTTTATAGAGGACGGCTCGTTCGAGAAATCAAAATTCTATGCACTGATATTAACAGAATCCGTGTCCCGCGTTGGGTGAACCAAAGCTCGCTGCTGTCTGCTCGCTAAAAAACGTAATTGCCCGCATGGAAATAAGCAGCATTTCAAAATGCCAGGCCTCCTCCAAGGTACCTGGCAAATAAGTGGACCTGCATGTAATATAAATGGCCGTATTAGCCTGGGTTTTGTCTCCAGGAGAGAGGGGAAATGACAGGAGAGACTTGTCAGAGGGCAGAACGGCTCTCTGTGAGATTAATGAGTGCCGCTGGCAGTAATTGCCAGGTGCCAGGTTACCACCCTGACCAGTGACACCACTTCTCCCACTGGCATCCTTTCCATCTCCTCAAGGAAGCCTTTGTTTTAGCGCACAGAGGCTCAACTGCATCGCTGGCACACAAAGCGAGCGGCGCTATTTCCTCGTCTTTCATCCCGCTACCTGTTATCTCCCTGAAATGCATCGGTATTTTATTGCAGGAAGGAATAAAACGCAACAAATTGCATATTGTGATATGATTGTTTTCCTATAACAGCAGCTCCTGAATGCTTTATTCCTCTTATACCGATTTGTCACATTATCATTTTTTCAAAAACAGCGTCCCACATTAGGAAAAAAAAAATCATAATTAGATTTACTGTCATGGAACATCTGTGAGACAAGTTGGTTCCTGTTTACATAACTGTGGATCACAACCAGACTGTGGATTTGAATCAGCTCGATTTTCAGTCATTGTGACATACACATGTACACACACTCATTCATAAACTACAGGCGATTTGGAAACGCCAATTAGGCTAACCTGCATGTCTTTGGACTCTGCCAGGAAACCCACCAAGAACGGGGGAAGAACATGCAAACTCCATACACACAGACACTGAGACGGGAACTGAACCCAGACCCTGGAGGTCCAAGGCGACAGCATTAACCATCAAGCCACCATGCAGCCATTTTCAATTCAATAACTATACAAATATTTCAAGCAGCTATTTTTAAAGTATTAAAATTAAATTACTGAAAGTATGTAATATGCACTGGAATGCAGTGTAACTTGTATTGATTTTTTAAATGTCATGTCTCCTACGTACCAAGCGTTAATAATTTTTTTCCCCTGCCAATCTCATGCACTACACTCCAGTCCAGTAGGTGGCGATATCACAAATCACACTTAAAATTAGAAGAAGTTGCAGAGAATTATTTTTTATTTTTTTTTATTTTGAGGGAATTTGAAAATTTCAGAAAAATTTAATAATGTGGTTTAAAAGTTCGATTCAATTCTGAATCGAAACCTGATTCAATTAAGTGAATCAATTAATAAAAGATCTAATTAATTGCATAATCAATTAAATCTTACCACATTCCATTTTTTCTGTTTTTAAGACAAGAAATTGCAAATTCTGAAACAATTTCCAAATCCCTCCATTATCAGGTATAGATTATAGATAAATTATAAATTATAGATTATTATAGATTAACAAATTATTTCTCTAGAACTCTATCATTTATGTCAGAGCCGTAACTGTCAGGGTTTGTTACAAAAAAAAATCATCAATAATGTCTGATTTGAGAATAAAAAAAAAAAAAAAAAAGAACAAATAATAACTTCAGGAACATTAGAGCTTACTGCAGACATACTGTAATAATTATAATAATAATAATTATTATTAATAATAATAATAATAACTACATAATTATAACTATAATATCAAATATTTTATTATCAATAATATGTCTATATTGTACTTTTCTACTTTTACAGAATTTAAATTTGAATAATAAAAAAACAAATTTGCACTGCATTACAATAAAATTGTCTTGTTTATCTGCACAGCCCTCCTGACTAACAATGCAAGCGCTCTGTGATTAACTACGCAGGCCAATTAGAGTCTGTGTCTGGAGTCTGCACTATATCTGAAATGTCATCCCATGAATATTGCAGGAGGGAGCTCAGGCACGTTTCCAGATTCTGACCCAATTTAGTAAACAGTCCTCCCCATGCTGCGGGACATCATCTTACTGTCTGGACGTGGCACGAGCTCTGTCTGACAATGCAGGGATTTTACACCAGAGACACGCAGGGATCTAATAGCCAAACTCTCTGGTTGGTCACGAGCCAAGTGGATAAAGGAAATTTCTCTTATGACATCACAAAGAGACCCGAATGCAGCACTCGGCGTAATCAGAAACAGACATTTTGGCGGCAGCACGCCAATTACGCCTAAATGGCCACTGTGTTCAACTGAATGTCTTTTTTGTTTGTTTGTTTGTTTGTTTGTTTGCTGCATTTCTCAATTTAAGTTTTAATTAACAGCACTAGCAGTACAATCCGGTGTTGGCCATACACTGGGTTATTTGTGGTGGCCCGCCACAGGATCGCCACTGACGAAATCATCCCATCATTTCCATTTTTTTTATTATATACAATTGGTATTTAATCTGTAAATACCCCCATAAACTCCCCCGATGCATGCACGTCGGCTGTTCAAGATGCCGAACGGTGGGTTTGCTGGAAGTATTCTAGGACAACAGCGATCATTTTTGCGATCCGCTTTGCTCGCAGTAAAAATAAAGATGGCGGAAGGGAACGTTTATAGCAAGAGCCTGGCTAGTCACTATAGCTTAAGGTACCGTTAGATTACAGCTGGGTTGTCGAGGTTATCATTACATGCAACAAAATTATCTGTGAATACATTTTACATCAATTAACAATTAATTATTAATTACTGTACATTATCTAATACGTTACCCCAGTGGGCGTGGGCCCAGTCCATCGCAGGACACACACTCACACACTATGGGCAATTTGAAAAACATCAAATCTGCATGTCTTTGGACTGTGCCACTGCGCCACTGTGCCGCTTTGTTATCTAACATATATTAAGTAAAATCTTCTTCTTTTTTTTTGCAAGCAGCGATCGGTGGGGTCCAAGCACCATTTGAAAATACTGCCCCTATTGGGCAGGTCTTGCAACAACACGCGCAGCGCTAATTATGTGAATTGCTAGCTGAAAGCTGATTGGCTAACATCAATCAAGTAACCCAGTCATTAATAGACATTACAGCACAACCCCACCTCCTATGAAGGACTACACCCAAACCTCATCGAAATCGGCAATTACAGCATTTGGCAGACGCCCTCATCCAGAGATAATCTGACTTATACTGTATTTCTTTTTTTTTAAATCTCATTATACATATGAGCAACTTAGGGCACTCGATCAATGGCCCCACAGTGCCAACATAGTGGTGGGGTTTGAACCTGGGATGTTGTCCCAAAACGTAACCACTGAACTATCCCTGCCCTGGTCTTAAGCAGCCTAAATTGCACTTAGGTGATGATGTATGGATGGAAATAACTGCATTGCAGTACCAAGTAAAATATAATATATTACCAATCTGAGGTATCACTCGTAAGCGGATTTATCGCTCACGGCTTGTAATCACTACTCACCTATACACGTTAAACACCCGGTACTTAATGTGTTATAAAATAAAGTGTTACGCAAAACCACCGTTCTAAATTTAAAAACATCTGTTCAATCAAATCCCATTCACACTAGGCATCTTCTAAAAGGCAAATCATTTGTCAGAAAGCCTTTAACCTCTACCCTCTAATTATGCCAAGGCAGTTCTCAGATGTGGTGGAGGACCGCGTGACGGTGAGAGAGAGAGAGAGAGAGAGAGAGAGAGAGAGAGAGAGGTGGGGGTTGATGATGTGGAAGGAAGACGAAGTTGGCAGTTCGGTGACTACTTCCACATGTGACATCTTTATTCCAGTGTGTCTGATAAGCGCCTTTTTTTCCCTTCTTTTTTTAATTAGCGTTTTCGCACCATTTCACACTCTGCTGAAAGTCTATACAAGTATTCCACGAAAATCATTCATCTAAACAGACTTGAAAAATCGATGCGGTACAAAATTTATTACGGAATTACAGGAATTTAATTTAATGTGTTTAATACTGAGCTCCAATCAATACACTGGCCTTAATGAAACCTTGGGGGGAAAAAAAGCATAATATAATTAATAATACTTTCATGTTCCATCCCTTTAAATGATTTTCACACCACATTTCTCATCAGTAGTTTTTTTTTTACTATTATTATTATTATTCTGTATTTTTTCTCTTTCGCCATTGACTGGGATGTTCCTGTTGCTTTTTCCACTGCCGTTGATGAAAAGCCGCTCGTCCCTATTCTCAGCCTGAAAAGCTTTTTACTGGCCAATGTTTTCGAGAACAGAACCATGGTTAATGATATAATTATATAATAACTCCCTTTTCTTTAATCGTACACGGTTTGAAAAAGTAATAAAATAAAATGTCCCTGAAAGACTGCAAGATGCCATCCTGTACACGACATCGGTCTTGTTTCTCCTGTAGAACAAACCTGTAGGATTCCATTAGAAATTCTACTGTAGAATATAGTATAGTTTCCTATGGTACAATAGGACATACAGTACCATAACATACTATGGAAGGCACCATAAGACTTTAAAGGGTATCAGGTTAATTGTGGCACTTCAGTTGGTAATGCGGTATTAATATGGTGTGTACCACAATACTTTGGGGAATATCATGGTACTTCTTGGGTACCACCGTGGTTACCAAATACCAGCAGTTATCCATACAGTACTGTAGTACACGTACTATATCAACCAACTGTGTTAAATTACCATGTTACTATATATCATGTTACAGGTACCATCACACTTACATGGTACTGTACTTATACCATGGTAAAGTTTCATATAGGATTTCAACGCAAATATGAACCTTTAGTTACCTGTTTATACACTTACGCTGTCAAATGATGGCTAAAAGGAACAAGTTCATCTATTCTAATGTATTAATACCAATAATAAGTCAGAAGGAGTTGATTAGTTTCCTATAAGAAGAGATCTGACTATAATGCAAAACATAGGGACGTGATATAAACTTAGACTTGAAGTGGAAATGTGATTAGCTTACGTAAGGAGTCTCCAGTGTCAGTAAAGGTAAGCACATTTTCTGCAACTGGAAAGTCTTTCCAACAGACATTCTGGTTTCTTTGCAACTTCAAATGCTGCATTTTCTTTTTTGTTGTTGTTGTTTTGTGGACAATGGTGAAGGAAACTGCTACAAATTAAGCGATAACACTTGTCACAATATTAAATGATTTATGTCATGCACACTCAATCGGCGCCCGGCACTAGGACCCGGAAGTAAGACGGGCGTCAAACCAGGAAGTATAAAAGG
>JAQQZT010000002.1:7346580-7357004 GCA_030068275.1 Clarias platycephalus
GTGTGTGTGTGTGTGTGTGTGTGTGTGTGTGTGTGTGTGTGTGTGCGTGTGCGCGTGTCATGGGGCCCAGGCTCAAGCATGTAATCCTGGGATTCACTTAACGAAAGAGGCATTAAGGATAAAGCTCCTGTAGCCGCGCTCACTTATCTTGAAGGTGTTTCTGAGAGCAATGTAAAGCAGCTGACTATTATTATTATATTTATTATTATATTTATAGTTATTATTATTATTATTATAATAATATTTATAGTTATTATTATATTTATATTTATTATTAGTATTGTTATATTTATATTTATTATTATTATTATTATTATTATTATTATATTTATATTTATATTTATTATTATTGTTATATTTATTATTATTATTATTATTATTATTATTATATTATTATTATATTTATTATTATTATTATTATTATTATTATTATTATTATTATTAATGTTTTTTTTTTCATTTCCTTGTTTTAAACATAAAAAAAAATTATTGCAATATGTACCAGACTGTAATTTATTCCAGGTTTATTTGGCGTCAATAATTTTTCCATTTGCAAATAAATATTGACAAACATTATCTCAGTGAGATCACATGTCCATGTATTTGGTATTAACTTAGATGAATACACTTGAACACAAAATGGTACATTTAATAGTTAAATATCACGGATTACACCGCAATCATGATGTCTTTCAAAATAATCGCAGCCAAATCATCCCTACGAGGAATGAAACCATGACATCTCGTTATCTATACAGCTTTATCTTGTATACAGGGTCCCAGGGGCCTGAAGCCTATCCCAGGAGACGTAGGACACAAGGCGGGGAACGCCGATTAGCCTGACCTGCAGGTCTTTGTACTGTGGGAGGAAACCGAACAAGCACAGGGAGAACATGGAAACTCCATGCACACACACCTGAGGTGGAAATCAAACCCAGAACCTGGAGGTGCGAGTCGACAATGTTCACCACTACACTACTGAAACCATGTCTGTGCGTATTAGTTTTTTCACAATGTAACAGGCTGTAAAGGACTTAAAGATTGAAGCAATTTAAAAATGTGTTGTTTATGGAACAACCTCAGCAGCGACCTCATTTCCCCTCTCGTCTGTTTCATCCACTCAGCACTCAGCATCACCAGTATACTAATCACCGGTCTGATCATCTGTCATCATCTGCACCTGTTTCTCTCTGGTGGGATTTAAAAATAAAAAAAAAGAAATTTTATAAAGGCTCACTGTGTGGCTTAACAAACGGAAACTTGGTAACGAAACTATACTATATAGTACCGTACTATATAATGTGTATTTATATTCAGCCAAAAAATACTGAGATATCATTTTTGGCTCATATCATACACCCCTAATTAATGCCCATAATCAGCTGTTTTATTTTATTTTATTTTTATTTTCTTAGAGAAAAGAACACTCCTTGAAGAGCACTGAAGAACACTACGGGAAAACTCGGACCGTCCCGGGAATTAAACTAACCACCTACCGGGGCCTTATAAATGCCGGAGCAATAATAACATTTCCAAACAAGAGAATTGATCCAGATCTTCTGATGTAATCGTTATTCATTTATAATTCTGAGTTCTGAGCATGGCTTTCCATTATTATTATGTTTATTAGGTAAAACATAAAAAAAACAACATTGATTTAAACTTTTCTGTAACAGCACATTCTGTAGTGTCTTATTCTTTTGAACGTCAAAATCTGACTCGTCGATTCAACGAATCAATTCCTACATTGGCTAAACAGATGTTAAATAAATACCCGCTTTGTGAAAGTTTCACTTCTTCTTCTGATTTTATGAGACATTGGGGCAATACTGCCCCCTACTGGACTGGAGTGTGTAGAATAAGCACGAAAGAAGAAAAAAAAAAGGTTATCGCTTTGTAACTTTTTGCAATGAATGCAAACTGTGCAACTATATAATCCTTGTATTAATATAAGAAAGAAACAAAAATAAAACTATATTCAAGGCTTTCCAGGCACATCCCGTCCTACACGGAGTCTCAAAGACTGAAGACGAACTCTTTGATCTGAAAGGAAGGACATGGGAATAGTGCTGGATCGCTTCGCATGCTTACCTGCCTCTATTTAATCTTCATATTTGTCATACACAGCGTTCTGTAGAAGCAGTGACCTTTCCATGTAATGAGTAAATTGCTCAGCGGGATAAAGATAACGCTATTAGTCGTTAGACACTCCGACATGAAAAGAATCCACATAAATACCAAACATCTTTTAGGCCCTGTTTTTTTTTTCTTCTTTTTTTAATCCACATCAGGAAAGCGCAGATTCTTTGATTGTATGATGTCTGACGTCCAGGTTGTGGCTTTTCTTTGGTTTTTTGATTCGTGAAAAGCTAAGTTTTTTTTCTTAGCTCCATTTTAGAAAAAGTAGATAAAGAATGACAAACAGTTATTACAGATCTATTAAACGAAAAGAAAAATTGTCCAGGTTCTTCTAGAAGCCTTTGCCCAGATAATTTTATATAAAAAAATGTAAAGTGTGTACGCACAGTAAAATGTCCCTGAGAAGTGATGCACGCTGTTTCGCCTGGGGAAAAATATATAACCGACATTAAATGTGGAATAAAAACCACAACCGGTCAAAATGTTATAGCGAAAATCATCATTATCTACGGATTACACGGATAACGTTTCATCAATCCGATTAAAATCCTTCCGATTAGAGATTACGACTTACACGGACGCTGGTCTGATAAAGATGTGCCCTTACAAGCCTAAAACATTTAATCGGAATATACTGTAATTACATTTTTTGACATATGCGAGGTGGTTCTGCACGCGAATATAACCTGAGATGTATTTCCTTTCAGAGACCTTCTGATAAATTCCACCTTCTGCGTTATGATTGGCTACAAGAATTCAGTCTTATCTACGATTGGTTAGATGCTTTACTTCTTGTGAAACGGCGAGCCAATCAGAGCTCGTTCCTCGGCCGGAGACTCCAACCAGCGCATGGAAATAAACAGAGAGTTGTTTGTTCTCACTGAGAAGATCAAGGTCAAGTGTATATCTCGCTAATATTTACCTATTGAACGGATGTGGCCTTGCACCTTCAGGGTCGAGGGTTCGATTCCCGCCTCGGGTCTGCGTGCATGTTCTCCTCCAGGTTCCTCCCACAGTCCAAAGACATACAGACTAGACTAACTGGCAATCTCAAATTCTCAACCAGTGGTGTGTGAATGAGTGTGTGGTGTGTGTAGTGTGTGTGTGTGTGCTCTGAATGGATTGGCACCCCGTCCAGGGTCTACCCCATCTCATCGGAAATGTTGAAGGTTTTTCTTCCCATCTGACTGAAACCACGTTGCTGATACTGGAGACTCCTTCCCAAAATGAGCTTCATCATATCCTTCATTTAAAAAAACTCTTATATATGTGTACTCAAAATACAGAAAAAGCACATTAATGTTAATTAACACTTTTTGAACAACCAGATATGGAACCTGATCAACAACAATCTGTTGAAAAACAAAAAAAACTGCGCTGAAAAGCATTCCTTGATTAAATTTTAAAAATTTTTTATTTTTATACTAAAATGATGCTTCATCACTGGAACTGCGTCACGTTTCTGTTCAGCAACATTAATGCTTGAGTCAACCCAATCTCACACCGGGTGACATTCTGGTCTAAACAATGCCGTCAAGCCTGCTTGGGTGTAAAATTTAATGCGCATTTGCATTCATGGAGTCATTACCTCAGGTCTTATTAGGGCCATTGTAATTAGTACGGAGTTAATAACTTTCGCGGAGTGCGGCTGCCAAGCGGGGATTAAAGCTGGAGAGGTCTGGTGTAGCCTATCACTGATGGATTTTCCCCATGAAGAGGTTTTTGGGACTGGCAAGCGATGTGTTGAATACCTCCGACCGTAGTCGTTTCACAGAGGATTTGTATTTCGGGAACCCGATACTGACACCGCGACTCTGAAATCGATCGTTCACCTGAAAATCACGCCGGCCTGCCAACAACCCATGAAGTGGCAACGTCCTCCATCTTCAGGTTTCTACACTGAAGGCTTCGCTGGCCTTCCTTCCTCCAGATGAAACTGTTCACCGAGTGCCAAACACGGCGGGTCAAAGAGGTGCCAAAGCGTCACCTTTCATTCCCGCGTCCGACGGAACGGGCGCTCGTCCAAGGTTCCTGCTTTATCATTCTGCAGCATTTGGCTTTCCTTTGGCAGGTGGCAAAACGAGGCCATGGGCGCAGTAACTTGGCAGCTCCCGCTCGGAGTCGGGGTGCCAACTGCCGAGGCTCTTCGCCCGTATGGTGGGCACAGGGGCTGGACGAGTCAGTGCCTGGCACGGCTGCTTTTTTCACGCCGGGCACAAATGAGATTGGCGCCGAGCTGTGCTCATCACACGAGCGTGGGGATGTATAACGCCCAGCTGAGCTCTGGGAGCAAGACAGACCACGAGAGGAGCGGCGAAATGCTACTACGAGCTATTATTACTAATAATAGTAAATACTGTGAACTGCCTCCCAACAGGTTAGCAGTTTGTATTTCTATCCATCAGGGAAAAGATGCTGCAGTGACTCCAACACTGTGGAGCTAATTCACCCTGGAAAACTGGAGATCACATCTTTATACCTTTTTATATCACAACATATTTTTTGGTTGCATGTTGCGCTTATGGGGGATTTAAAATGTTTATCATAACAGAAATAACAAAATACATCATGTGAACATGTGACCTGTGGAAGATGTTTTGTTCATACGTGTGTATTATAGGAGTGAATGTGTCCAGGTAACACAAAAAAAAAAAAAAAAAACAATGACTCAAACTATGAGTGGTGTTCAGGTCAAACCGGGACTTTTAATTGCCCAGCATAATAGAACATAGTAAAACTAGCTTTATTACTCTATATAACCCCCTGCTACACTAATGCACTTCTCCCAGTGTTTCACTAGTGCTTGGACACCATCAAGGCAGAAGTTTTCTCCGTAAACCCGAGACATTTTCCGTTTCCCATTTTAACACATCTGAAACGCTGGCCTCCCAGGAACTCCTTTAATGGATTAAACATATGGAAATGGCTTGGACCGAGGTCAGGACTGTACAGGGCCGTGGCAATAACTCCCAGCTGAGGACCAGGAAAGCGCAAGAGGTGTTGGTGAATGATTGTGTATACAGTTCCCACAGACAGATGTGTCTCTTCCTCAACTTAGCAACGTGCTATCCTTCGATTTTCAAGGATCAGGTGTTCCACTCGTATGAATGTTCACGTGTTAACGACTGCAGTGGATTCTGAGCCACTTCAGCCCGGATCATCATTCACGGACATACGGGATTCATTATAACGTCTGCAGTCTTCTGTAAATGTCAATCGAAAAAAAAAAAATCCCGGTTTGACTTGAACACCCCTTGTGTTTTAATGATCGTGTTTTTTGTGGTAAACTGCAGCTATGTTAGCAAAATAATAATAATAATAATAAATATTATTATTATTATTATTAGTCTAATATTTAAATAAAAAACTTGTTTTTTTAAGTTATCTTTCTTGGAATAAAGGGTGCAAAAATGAAAAAAATTAATAAATAAGCAAGTAAATAAACAGGACATGTTCACTATGACCAATTCGTACCAGAGGTTTTGGAGTAAAAGTAAATCTTTCACTCATAGTTAAAAAAAAAAAAAAAAAAAAAGGAGAAAAAAAGGAAAGGAAGAAAATTATCCAAATGCTTCGACTCTTCCAGTTCCAAGTCGATCTCAGACATGCTAATTTGTCAAAATTCGCCCGAGCCAGCTCTCATGAAAAGGTAAGCTTAGGCTGAAGATCTGTTTAGCAGCTTATTCGAATGACTTCAGCGCTGCGAAAGCCAACAAAATCATTCTTATGTGAATTTCGTCTGAGATCGGGTTGCGCATTCAGCACCTTGCACATTTTCACACGAGCACATAAAAATGAATTATTTTGCACACAAATCCCTGCCGAGAAGGGACAAGTCGGACAGAAGGGGGAATAAAAAAATAAAAAAAAGAAATTCGGCGCAATCGAGGCGTTCAATAATTCCTCCTGGAATTACTCTCAGGGCTGCCATAAAACACCTCCAAATGAAAAGCGAGGTGTAATAAACGACTGCACCTAATTGCATGGTCTTCTCTAACCGGTGATGGGGAATACCTATAAAACCAATATCACGAGTAATTAGACTTCAGTTACTCTGCTTTCAAACATCGGCGCTGACAAGCGCGCCAAGCTCATATTCCAAAATCCTTAAATCAACTAATTACAGAACAACACCTAAAAAAAAATGCATCCACCAACGCTGCCAGCGAGAGGGAGTAATTACCATCATGAAACGGCTTTCGCAAAAACACGTCTCAAACTGGGCCTCCGACGTCTGACTCGCAGCCTGTGCGGAAAGCAGAAGTAATTGTGGTAGTCGCGCAATCAAGACGCGGTGTGTCAACACCGAGAAGCTCAGCCGGTCTCCTGCTTCCTCGGCGTGGTTTTTCAAATTCATCCGTGTCTTCCCGAGGCTTCGTTTTTGCACCTCGCTACACTTTGCGCCCCACTGATTCTGCCTTGATTAAATTCAACACATGTTCGAGCACCGAGAAAAAAAACAACCAAAAAAAAAAAAAAAACACACTGACTGAGAATCAATAAAGCTGCTGTATTTTAGCCTTGGGCTCCGAAAGTAGGGCAGGATAATTATTAAATTCCAAAAGAGAAAAAAAAACTAAATCAGAGTGAATAATTACCGCATGCGCCGGGATCAGAAATATCACTGCACTTGAACTGGGAACGTTAATAAAGAGTGTTGATTTTTTTTTGTGTTTTTTTTTTTTTAACTCGGGCGTTCGAGTCAAACTGGGACTCGTGATCTTATCAAAGCCTAAACAAACAAACATCTGGGACTCGTGCAGATGTTTTTAAAGAAGGCCGTCCGTCTTTGAGTCACAAGGTGGCTCGGAGTCCACTGTAGTCGTTTCCAACGAGTGGAAAGTTTGATCACCAAATACTGCCCACCGCACCACTTGCACATCATCCACTAGTGAAACACTGCGATAGGTGCATTAATGTGGCAGGGGATTATATAGAGACATAAAGCAAGTATTTACTGTTTTGTTATCCTGCACAAGCAAAAGTCCTGGTTTAACTTGAACGCCGCTTGTATATTCTTACAATACAAATGGTTTTCAAACCTCTTGGAAAAAGACCAGTTCATGTTTTTATAAATGTCTTCATGTATCAACTTCTATGAGATTTTTCTCTCTTAGTTTTTTTTTTTTCCAGTCCATTCTGAGATGCTTTTCTGCTCAACACGGTTGGAGTGGTTAGCTGAGTTACCAGAATAGACCTCCGGTCAGTTTGAACCCGTGCAGTCGGTTATTCTCTCACCTCTTTTATCAACAAGACTTTTCTGGCTGCAGAAATACTGTTTGCTTTTTTTTCCCCCCACCATTCTGTGTAAACTCTAGAGACTGCTGTGTGTGAAAATTCCAGGAGATTTTCAAATACTCTATCCGTCTGGCACCAACAGCCATACCTCGAATGATGAATATGACAAGATGATGAACACTGATAGCTAAAATTATAACAATAATAATAATAATAATTGCTATTATTATTATTAGCTTTAATGTGGTTATTAATAAGCCAATATTGATACATTAACTCATATGAAGCCTTTTTAATTCAATGTTAAATTTTTTATTCTTTTTTCAATCTTTTTTTTTTACATTTAATCTACCCGTATTAAATTTAGCTATTAAATTATCTGACCTTGGGTAATGTGATCACATTCTTACAGATGTGTACAGTGACTGTCAGGGAAGACTTCATGTAATGCATATTGTATATCACAATATGCTGTAACATCAATATCATTACAAAAAAAGTACCTACAATGTTACATATCCAGGTTATCAGAATACTGTATAATTTTCAGTATGAATTAATTTCTTGTTTTAAGCATTTAACGCCAAAATGCTCTCCCAGGCTATTCAAATGCAACACCGGTACTCTACTAGGACTTTCTTTGCAATCCTTTACTTAATCATACGATACGAGTTGATGTTCCGATATTTTCGGACATATCGCCCTTGGAGTTTACAGGTGCCTGAGAGATTTTAATTAAGGACTCTTCACCCTACGCTCGAATTGGTTTGTGCCTCGTTTAAATGAATGCATCTGAATGTGTACAAGTAACAAAAACACACACACACACACAAATCAACAAACTGAAAGGTGCTCCAACTCGGCTTGATCAAGACACACCGTTCCCCTCTTTTCAGACTGGTACTGCATGGCGTGGATCTAACCCCCAACCTGAAACACTCAACGCTTCTAAATTGCACAAAGACTCCGGAGCACAAAAGTCCTAATGAACTGGAGCTCTAAGACTGTGTCCTTTCTTCCGAACGGTCTGAACAGAGCTGCAACAGATACACCTTTCCAAACCATTTAAATCGTAAAATTAAACAAGAGTCACAAAAGGCTGAAAGGGACAAAGCAGAGAATCTTTAATTAACCCCCCTAAAAAATACGAAAAGCGGTGGCTCTGAAAGCTATCGGGCAGAGGTGAACAGCTTGAGGAGCGTAAGGAGGCACTCGGCGAGCTCGTTCCGCACCTCACAATGCAGGTGCTAAAAGCACGCTGATTTTCTACGATGACAACCAGGAGACACAAAGGAACAAGAGGATGAAACACAGGAGACGGCGAGGGAGAGAAGAAAGAGCCGCGAGTGAATGACGGAGACCAGAACGAGATTGTAAGGAAACTCGTGCTGACAATAGAGCATGTAGGAATGTGCTGATATTCAATTTTCTCACCACGATAATTGCCTTTTTTTAATTCGCTTTTACTATAAGATCATTATACCAGATTTTAAAATGACTACATGTTTAAAGACGTTTCGTTTTTTTTCTTTTTTTTTTCGATTCTTTGTCCAAAATAGGTCCTTTTTAGTAAGAAATCCGCAGCCTGTTTCTGAATGAAACCTGCAATAGTTTCATATTTATGAAGTACATCATTGTTTCTTTTAATGGATCTACATAGGCAGGATTCTAAACATTACACTTTTTAAAGTTTTCACCAATTTCTTTTTCTAAAGGCAGTTTGTAAATTGAACCACACATGGGAGCTGCACTCTAGATTTTGGGATGCTTAAGGCCTACAGGCCCAATTATTATAGTTTACAACATCAATATTTTCATAACACAAGTTGGTTAATCCAGGTTGTTTTTTTTTTGGTTTTTTTTAAACAAATGCATGAACATGGGCCTTTCTTGTTTTTATTTTAATGCATATAAATTACTTGATGCTTGATTACAGCAATGCTGTCAGCACCTGATAAGCTTAGGATTATTATTATTATTATTATTATTATTATTATTATACAAATATTATTAAAGTTTATGAATCAAGGTTGGTTTCTGATTATTGATTATTGTTTTCATAACAATGTAATACAACTTGCACATTTTGTGCTACTATTTGGAAAACAAAGTCAGCTGTCACACACACACAAACGCACACGCATGCACACGCGCGCGCGCGCGCTCGCTCGCGCTAACTTCAATGAAAGGCTCAGTTGATACAATGTTGCATCGGAAGAGACTCTCACTTTAGAAATTGCAGCAGAGCAAAAACAAACCTCACAGCGGTGAAGTGGATCAAAACCCCGACATTACCGGATTATAGCTGCACTTCTTATAGGAATTCTTCCAGACTCTCTCATTTTTCATGCGTTCACAAAAAAAGCGTCAGCGCGGACATTTAGACACACTGTTGCTTTGGCTCCAGGATGATAAACGATATGTTTGTACTGTACAGTATATGTTTTACTACAGAACAGCAACGCATCCGTGCAATATGCATGCATGCATGCGTGTGGAGGGAGAAATGCAGCAGTAAGTCGAGTAACTACGTGGACAGCACTGGAGAACTTGGAGCGCCGGTGTGAGGTGGCAGTGAGGCGAGCTTCAACCCGACACTTCTCTCCCCCCCCCCCCCCCCTCCGCTCCACGGAATCCCGCACATGCAACTCAGACTCACCCGAGTATCCCGATCGCTTTTATACCGAGCAGACATTTCTCATGCATGCCATAAGATAAAGACCTACGGACTGATCGCACGTCAGTTTTTGCACAAAGACGCAGAAACGTGTCATTAAACGCGCTTACCATTGCTGCTCCAGCTCCCACTCCCTGAAGAAGTCCAGCTCGAATAGGTCCATTGTACCGATCGCGGAGGTTAACCGGAGCGTTTATGCGTCAGGCTGCGTGGAGAGACGGCGCGAGCGCCTGTGTGTGTGGATGTGTGCGCGTGTGCGTGTGCGCGCGCACGCCTGTGTGCGTGAGTGAGAGAGAGAGAGCGAGAGAGAGATAGAGAGAGCGTGCGCTTGCGCGTGCTTGTGTTTGCGCGCGCGCGTATGTGTGTGTCT
>JAQQZT010000002.1:7382510-7398472 GCA_030068275.1 Clarias platycephalus
TTTAATCCGACGTTGTGCAGTCAGAGGGTGAACCCAGTAGCGGCGGCGATTTTTTCTCTCCCTATGTCACCGTATTATTTAAAAAATATTTTTTATATATTATATAAAAATATAATAATTTAATTAGAATTTTTAAAACAAGAAAATTAATGTCTAATATAGCACAATGGTCCATATTAAAAGGAGGCACCTGAAATAAAACGACAAGGCCTTTCATATCCAGTTCCCGACACACTGCCCCCACAGGTTAACACGCAAACTACAATTTGGGCTGCAGGATGGCGTTAGACAGAGACAAAGGAACGCCAGTGTAGACGTCAATCCAGCGCCGCTACCAAAACGCAACATAAGCATCTAGGACGTTCAGAGCGCGTTCGTTTATCCAAACATTTAACGCCCGTGTGAACAAGGCCTAAGTTGTTCAGGCAGCACAGTGGATTAGAGGTTAGCACTGTCGCTTGCACCTTCAGGATCTGGGTTCGATTCCTGCCTCTGTGCGCAGGGAGTTTGTTGTTCTCCTAGTGGGTTTCCTGCCACAGTCCATAGACTTGCTGATTGGTGTCCCCAAATTGTGAACAAGTGTGTGCCCTGCGATGGATTGGCACTCCTCCTTGACCATGACAATGATAAGTTGTTCAAATTGCACATGTTGGTGGAGAATCTTTTTTTTTAATAGACAGGTACTAATCAACATGTTCTCCATCACAAGCCATGCCTTTGCTCCATTGCTGAACCCAACGCTCGTATCCTTTTTGAAAATCCCCACTAAAATTGCTCATAGTTGACACTGATGGAGACCATGTTGCGTAGTAGCTTTGTATAGACGAAGAGTCACTCTACTCTACAAACTTCAATCAGTTGATACAAAGGCTATGCCCACTTTTGCATTAATTTCGGTACAGCCCATGTACTGTATAATATGGACTGAACGTTTGCTAGGCGAATTAAAAGTCAAGCTGCAATTTGTTTCATTGCTCTGCTTTTAAGGTTATTAAATTTTAAAAGAGACCCATTCATCTTCAAGTGACCAGTCCATTAGGCTTCTAATTACAATTTCTAAATAACAACTAGAACAAAAGTCCACCAGTGTGGCATCAGTGAAAAATAATACTAATGAAACTCAGACCCCCTGCCCCGCACCGTGCACATCCCTAGGGGTCAGCAAACGCGTTTTCAGGAACATGGCTCTAATTAAGGCACTTTTTAATATTTTTCTTAACCTATTCATAGTTGGGGGGGAGAAAAACAAAATGCTCACACTCCATATAACCCGATAGTCTTGTTAAGAGTCTTGTCGCCGTGTGACTGACAGCTCTAATTTAAGAATGACATGAGGAATATGAGCCTTGGTTAATAATAATGAACCTGCTATAGAAAGGAGTGAGAAATGGATATGCAGAATATCCTGCAGTGTCACGGATAACAGATTTGAAGTCTCACTCTAGTTGTGTTTCTAAATTGGTTGCCAGTGCAGATGGAGCTGTATCGGTGCCAAACGCAGTCTGATGGAGTGTTGGTGACCTGTGAATTAGCAATGAGTTTCTCTAGATAAAGAGGAACCGGTGGAGAATAATTTGGCTGAATGTGTCCGTGTGTCCGTGTGCGTGTGTGTCAGTGAGCTGCATGGCATAATATTTGTTACAGTCGCATGACAGGACGTCACTCTCAGATAGTAAAGGTTTGGTATGTGTCCGATTCGGATTCGGAGAATTAACTGTGAATTTAAGTTACACATCATCAGAGTCGGGTTATGCACATGATTCAGATACTTTTACCGTGGACTCGAATACTACATTATATAAGGGGCGTTCAAGTCAAAGCGGGACTCACAGTATGAACAGGTATTCTCATAAAATCTTTATTTCTCTTGAGATGTAGGCCTACACCCTCTCCACCATCCCGCAGTCATGGGCAGCCATGGGCTTTCAATTGTCATCACAAGTCAATGACAATTGAAAAAAAAATTATTTATTTATATGGATTATTATATCATTACTTTTATAATGTGTAAATTTTACTACTAACGGAATGACGTCCCAAAAACTGTAGAACTGTAAAACTTTTCTATATTATTTATTTCTTTTTTTTGCTCAGTCATGTTTGTATAGTTGGTTAAAATGAAATACAATTCAGTTCATCATATTGCCTGGGTTGTGCTGATAAAAAGGATATGTCACACTATATATGTTTATTTAAAAAAAAAAAAAGGTGTTCCTCCTTCACATCTGAAACACTGGCCTCCCAGGAACTCCTTTAACACCCCGAACATGTGGAAATGGCTTGGAGCGAGGTCAGGATTGTACAGGCGATGCTGTCATACCTCCCAGCCGAGTTCCTGAATGTGCAAGTAGTGTTCAAGTCAAAGCGGGACTCCTATAATCTCCAGTTTTCACAGACAGATGTGTCTCTTCCACAAGTTGGTGACAAGTTATCCATTTATGTTCAAGAATCAGGAACAACTGCAGTGGGCTCTGAGCGACCTACGGACGTACGGCCTTCTTTATGTTTGCACCACTCAGATGTTTTACTGTGGCTAAGAGTCTCATCACCGTACTGTGGATGAAGTCTTTGTTAAAGATCAATGCCGAAATTTCACAAGTCCCGGTTTGATTTGAACGCCCCTAGAACAAATTACTTTCAAGTAGTACGGATAATGCAAAATAAATAACAAGGTTCCCTGCAATAGGATGAGACAATATCACAAAAATGGCATTGACTAAGATCGATGTTGCGGCACAAGGCTTAGGGAAGAAAAGTAATTTTTTTTTATGGCATCAGTGTCATGAATGAAGAAGCTGGCTGGCTTTTCTGAGTTTGACAAAATCATTTTGCAGATGTTTGCTTTAGAGATTTACAGCATTTGGTAGACACCCAAACATACAGAGCGACTTACATTCTAATTATACATCTGAGCAGTTATGGGGCCTTTGCTCAAGGGTCCAACAAGGAGCTCTAGTCTTAACCACTGAGCTAACCCTCGCCCTGGAAAATAAAACTTCATTTGTGTACAGAAAAAGTGCTGTAATTTGTCTACAGCTAAATATATTTCGTTTGAGATATTTCTAGCCAGCGCTTTTCGATTTTTTCCCGAAGCGCTGTCTAAACACCGCGCAACCTTTCCCCCTTGAGATATCAAGCATTTTTTTGGAAAATAAATGAAATCTCAAGTGTTGACGTTTGCCTGAATTATTCGTTTATTTAGGGACAGTGAAGTAACTGCATGCAAGCAAGCCATGCTGCCATTGTGCAATATTTCACCAGAAGGTTTAAAAAGCTGCTACTTACTGTACACTTTCACGTTTGTAAAATTAAAGTGTGGAAAAGGATCTGTAGCACATAAAATATTCTTACCAGTGACCAAACTCTTCTTCCTACTTATGTTTATGGTCCATAATTGCATTTTAGTGGCTTTTTAAAGTTGAGTTAAAGCACCCGAGACTAGATTCTTCCAATAGCGTCCACACTTTAAAGTGCAATTGAATGTAACAAAAGCTAAATACTGTATATATTCAAGAAAAAAAAAACCTAATATGATCATGTGCATTTGGTTAAACTTTAAATTGAACCCAGCAATCAAATAACACCATATTTTTGTGTATTTCAGTGCAAACAGTCCTGACTGTAGATGCAGCATATGATAGCATTTTATGTTGCATGATAATGTAGACACAAGATAATAAATTAAGATCATGAAATCATAAAGTCTGCATGAATTTTTGCACATTTAATTCACTTTATTGGAATAAATTATTTAGAAATCATCATTTTTGTAATTTAATATAATCTCCTGTAAAGAAGATGCTCCATGGTTTAAGGATAAACACTTTTCTGCAAGTATTAAGGATTAAGTATTTAAGAGTTTTGGCAGCAAAATTAGATATCTCTGTTTTTGTTGTTAATTTATTTATAATTTTTCATTAAATATTGCAAACTGATAGAAAGTATTTTGTGCATGTTTTCTTGAGGCACAAGAAGGTTAAAAAGCACAACTGCCTCCAGGGTCCGGGTTCGATTTCCAGCCAGGTTCAATTCTCGCCTCTGTGTGCATTGAGTTTGCATGTTCTCCCCGTGTTGCTGGGTTTCATCCGGGTACTCCGGTTTCGTCCCACAGTCCAAAGACATGCAGTTCTGACTAATTAGCGTTCCCAAATTGCCTATAATGTGTGAATATTAGTGTATGTGTGCTACTTAGTCTCCTGAGATAGGCTTCAGGACCCCTGTGACCCTGTATACAGGACTAAGCGGTAGTAAGTAAATGTATGGGTTATATCAGTGAGTGTGATTTTTTTTTTCACAATTATTTTTCACAATGATTTTACATTACTAAAGGACAAGAACTAATGAACACAAAGAACCGCAGAACAAGATGAACCCATTATTTATATATAAATAGGCATAAGGAATTGTGTCCAGATCTCCTCAATTCAAAGTCCTCAATTTTCCCTTTTGCCAGATAAGTTGGTCCTTGAATGTCCTTCCATTTTAACACAATAACATGCTTGGCTTGACAGGTGGTGTGATTTAACTCCACCTCCTACAGTTGTGGCATATGATATGATATACGATATGATATGATATGATATGATATGATATGATATGATATGATACGATATGATATACGATATTATATGATATGATATGATATGATATACGATATGATATGATAAGATAAGATATACGATACGATATGATAAGATATGATACGATATGATATACGATACAATATGATATGATATATTATACGATACGATACGATACGATATGATATGATATACGATATGATATGATATGATATGATATGATGTATGATGACAGCTTGCTATCATAATACAGGACTGTATGCACCGTTTAAACCAACTGTGTATCTGTCAGCGGTCCCCTATGGTTATATCATAATACCTGAATAGCAATGTTGGGTGTAATGCATTACAAAGTAACACGTTAGAGTACTTGGATTACTTTTTTGATGTAAGGAGTAATCTAACGCGTTATGTCTGACATTTAAGTACTCAGTTATTTAACTACTTTTTCAAAAATGTAATCCGTTATTTAGACAATTTATGTAATCCGTGAGCTAGACAGCAGTCATTCCCAATCCATTAGTGTGTGTGTGTGTGTGTGTGTGTGAAAGTCGTCCTACAAGCCCCGCCCCCGATAACACGCCCCCTCTGTTATTCCTGCTGTTATACGTAAACATAATCACAGCGCGGTGAATCATGATGAACCGTTCTTACAGCGTGAAACAGATTATATTTAACAGGTTATGGGCCAAACTTGGCTGAGTGATGATGGTAGAATAATTATAAAGGTCTTGACTAAAACAACATGCATGAGGAATCACAAAAGAGTTTTCTGCATTGGAAAAGTTCTCTAACTAGTTACTTTTATCAGAAAGTAACACTATAATGTAACTGATTACTTTGTAAAGACACTAATTTTGTAACGTAATTAGTTTAAAAAGTAACGTCCCCCAACACTGCTGAATAGCGACCAAAACCAGACAAAGTGAACGGAACAGCTTTCCGCACACAGTGCATGCATCTCGTATCTTATCCACACCACTTCTGCACTTCTGCAAGTGTCGTAAATTTTACTAATGTGATACTTTATTATTTTTTTTCTCAAAAATATGACCATAAATGTTTCATGTTTCTCAAATACTGCAAAACCAGTGCTAGTGATCGCTGGAGCAAAAGTGGGGAAAAAAAGAGACATATCGACTTGGAAGTAAAACAAATTTACAGTTACAAAAGAACTTGTAACAAGATGTTCACACAACATCCTAAATGTCTTATTTTACAGAACATATAGTGGACGTTAAACGACTCACCCTGTAATTTATTACTGATGGAGTGACTGCAACCGCAGTAACAGAGTGTAAACGTCTTCTTTTTTTATCTTGGCTTCAACGTTCTCCAAAAATCCATTAAATTAATTTAATTCACTCGCAGCTCTCACTGTGTTGCACCGCTCGCGGTTTCACTCCACTGATCATGTGACAGAAAGGAGTGATGCGATTGGTTTGTTATGATGTGCCCAGTATGTGTCAAGGCTTGCTTAAAATGAGGAGGTTTAAAGCTTCTAAAATAAGTTTTTTAATTAAACGGTTTGTTATAGACAACCTTATGTCCCAGAGAATAATAATAATATGCCAGAATGAGTAAAAGTATGAAGATGGTGTTTATCTCGTTTTGCTCTGAAACTGTTCATATGTAATATTCAAGCATTAATATTAATGTATTCAAGCATTGATACTTAAAAAATAAAACAATTAATTGTCCTGCAGTGGTTCGATCCGGATTATGAGTATAATAAAAGAAATATATTGCGTAATCGTAGCCCGAACTTGCATACAGGATTTTAAAACGCAACTCATTTAATTTATTTAATAAATATTAATCTAATGAAAGCTGAAGCAGAAATAATACAATTTCATTTCTGTACAAAAAACAAGTGCTCAGGTTCTACATGGAAAGCATTTACATACTTTAATAATTACATTCTACGTGTAATTGGCCGGTATAAAGCATAGTAATGAATAGTGGTTAATATCAGCATGACATTTTCCATGTTTCTCATTAAAGCCTGCTGGAAGGAACACCGTCTTAAACAGCTTTCACATTCCGATCTCATTTCCCCGTCGCCGAAGAGTAAAATGTTAAGACGAAGTTGAGTAAGTCACGCAAATGATATGTCACTGGGTTCCTTAAACGATCCCGCAGCTTTAACCCGCCGCCGCCGCCGGATGACGTTATAGCAGATAAAGAAAGCTGTTATTAAGTGGCGTAGATGCCCTGGTCAGAGAGAATTCCTCAGTGAGACTTCGTGTCCGGACTGCGGGAAGTGTTTCAAGCGGGGAAAGAGAGTGACGGGATTGGGCTATCAATCACACAGGCAAGGGCAGGAGGAGTTTAACGGCCAATCAACAGCTGCCCTTCCACTCACACAGACAGCCACGAGGGTCAGGAGTGCTACGGGGAGCGTGACACGTGAACCTCATGTCGCTGTCACAATGAAATGTACCATTCACCCATGAGAGACACGGGTACTAAAGATCGGATAATACGCTAGTTTGTGCAGAGAATCGTTTAGTTAGATATACTCTTATCTATCTATCTATCTATCTATCTATCTATCTATCTATCTGCCTTTTCCTCTATTGGGAATGATCTAGATCATATTTTTGTTAACACATTCATCTGGATGTTAAAGGTTCAGTGAGGGATTTTAACAATTACCTAAAGTTAGATGTTCTGAATTTTTAAATTCAAACCCAATTCAAATTCATTTCCTCCAATGTTAATAGATCTCCTATCACAATCCAAAAAGTTAAAGGTGCAGTAAGTAATTTTAATATCTAGCTATAGATGTTTCAAAATTAGAATTTTAAACATACTTTGAGTTTTCCCGCTAAAGCCATCAAGAATTTGCAGTTAAAGATGAAGCAAGATTTTTCTCCCTGCTTAAGTCATCGACTCGTCTTCTCGTTCCCACCCTCCAGTTTTCGATATTTTCTATGCTGTATAATGTTTATTATAATATTCTTATTTCATATTCTTTATTTGAATACTCAATTTTCTTACAATTTTTAGGTCATGGGTGGTTATTAAAACATTTCACTGCATATCATATTGTGTATGACTGTGTATGTATGTGACAATATTACATATCTTATTTTTTTTAATCTTTATGGCACCGCCCTATCAAGGCGACATGGGGTGCCGTAACACCCTCGGAGGAAAGCGCTATCCAACCTTTCCGCTTACTTAAGCTCACAGACACCAATGATTAGTTAGAGTCGCTGGAGTGTCAATCCAAGTACCCTCCCTCCCTCGCTCCCTCGCTCCCTCCCTCCCTCCCTCCCTCCCGAGAACATGGCCAGTCTATTCTGTAAAATCCAGGTTACGACTGTCTGTAGAAATGTTGCTTTGAAATTTAGTACCTTAGCCGACACATACAGTGCTTTAAAGCAACAAGGTAAAACTTCCGTGACTTTCGAAGATCAATTATAATGGTATAGTAAGAAATGTTGATATTTGCTAAAGCTAGATGTGTTCCCTTCAAATCTTAGAACCCCCATCAGGATCGAAGAACATGCAGTTAAAGGTGTTGTAAGGGATTTTGATGGTTAGCCGAGCCCTCAAGAGCCACATCTTTAAAGCACATACTGTACACACCTAGTGCTAAATTGAATGGGGTCATGCTGCCTCCATAATTAGTGTGTTCTCAACATCATTTTACAAAATCTGCAACATTATAGAGACTGAATTTATTTCTTCGTGATAAAATACCCGGGCCGTTCAATTTAAACCGGGACCCGTGATAAAATTTCTCATGAATGAAGGTACAAAACCGATTGACATTTACAGAAGACCTCAGGCACAGTACGGTGATGAGACTCTTAGCAGAAGAGTTAAAACTGTTAAATACCACCGCAGTTGCTCCTGTGAACATTAAACATGTGGAACGCCTGGTCCTAGAAAATCAATGGTTACATTTTCTCCAATTTGTAGAAGATCTGTACACAGAATCATTCATTCACAAATACCACTTGCACATTACAGGAACTCGGCTGGATGTTATTGCCACATCCCTGTACAGTCCTGACCTCGCTCCAAGACATTTCCACATGTTTGAGTCGTTATGGGAGTTCCTGGGAGGCCGGCGTTTCAGACATGAAGCAGACAGTCCAGTCATGGCTCCGGCGTACTGAGAAAACGTTCTATCTTCTATGGTGTCCAAGCACTAGTGAAACACTGGGATAAGTGCATTGGTGTAGTTTTTTTTAACACTCATAACTGTGTTCTGTACAATGAAAAGTCCAGGTTTGACTTGGAAAATCCCTTGGATTCCTCTTAAGCTGTAGAAATCTGAATGAATGAATCAATGACTGAATGAATGAATGAACAAATAAATCACTGACCCAGTCTTTAATAAGACCTTAAACATATGATTATTATTATAACACTTGTTTATTATACTATTGTTCTTTAATTGCCATACAATACAAGGTGCTGATCAGAAATCTTATGATATCGTGCATCGTAATTCCCTCCGTTCTTCTGCTTTATAGGAAGCTTTTTGTGTTTTTTATTTTATTTTTCATCTGAGTGACTGATGCCTCGTTTGTCATACTGATAGCAGGGGGGGGGGGTGCGATCCGCAGATGTAAATCACTCATTCTGTGTCACATCTCCGCGTAGATAAAAGCTGTGTTCGCCGTCATTGTTCCACCTTCAAAGCGATAAAGCTATCGGCTCGGTCAGACGCCGTACCCGATGCAGCATCTCATTAAGAGGAGGAGACTTCATACTCATCAAAATGCATTAGGAGACGAGCATCTGATGTGCACTTAAAAAAAAAGAAAGAGAAAAAAAAAAAAACAATAATAATGGGGCAACGCCGCCATGTGCTCGGCGAGTTGTTTTGTAGGCCCTAATGCCTCCTATCCTTCTCTATTTGTCTGGGAAAGCACGAAAATCAATAATTTAATTTCACTTTTGAATTAAGTGGACTAACAGAGGTTAGCTTTGGTGTTCTTTAGACATAAACTCTTTCTGTCTCATCCATCTGGATTAGCTTTCGTTAAATAAAAAAAAAGAAGAAGGAAAAGAAAAAAAGAATGAGAAAGCGGCTGTGTATTTCCTCCAAATGTGAGATACTCAGTCAGGTAACATGGGCTGAGTAATGTTCATTAATACCACGCCGCGTGTATAACAAGCTTTTCCTATATTAATTTATTATGATTTATTGTGAGCTAGAGCAACTTGGCTCAATATCTGATCTTTTTTTTTTTTTCTTCCCTGAGAGCTAGACTCTTCTGCTATTTATTTATTTGACTCGGCTGTGCTCCCTTTCCAAGATGGAATAAATCATTTTTTCACAGTGGATACACGATACTGACAATTATATTCAGAGCTATTATGTCAGGTCTGTGTGACTGCAGCGTCACGTCATCGATTATAAAACAACTCCTCCAGGTGTTCATCTGATCTAATTCTAGCTAGTCATGCAAGAATAGTGGAACGTTTTGATATACAGTACAGTATATGAAACAGCTTTATCCTGGTCGAGCTTGACATGGACTGTTGTCCTTTCCCAGCGTGCAAGGTGGGAGAATTCACTCTTTATGTAAAATCAGTTTGAATATACAAAGTGAACTGTTTATAATACGGGTGGTGCAGTGGTTAGCACTGATGCCTCGAACCTTCCGGGTCCGGGTTCGTGTGTGTATGGAGTTTGCATGTTCTCCCCGTAGTTGCTGGGTTTCTTCTGGGTACTCCGGTTTCCTCCCACAGTCCAAAGACTTAGCAGATTAGACTAATAGGTGTTCACAAATTGCCTGCAGTGTGTGAACGAGCATGTGAGTGTGAGTGGCGCAGTGATAAAGTGCTCGCCCTATCATCTGGAGATCGCGAGTTCGATTCCCGGGTGATGCTGTAACCTCTCACAGCCGGAGGTCTAGAGAGAGCTGATTGGCCGAGCTCTCTCAGAGGAGAGGGATGAGAGGTACTTAGTGCTCTCACATTAATCACGGATCTACAGCCAATCAGGGGCGTCTGTGAGCTCACGCAAGCGGAAGGCGCGGATAGCGCTGTCCTCCGAGCGTGTTGCGCCGCCCCCAACGGTGCGTGAGCGAGCAGTTCGAAAAGATGCGGTCGGGTTGGCGTCAGGTGGTTCGGAGGAAACACGTGATAGTCTTCGGTCCTCCCGACTGAGTGGTGGTAGTAGCCTTAATGTGGGAGCCCCCTAGTGACGGGGAGGAATTGGACACGACTAAATTAGGGAGGAAAAAATAAAAGCGGTATAGAGGGTATAGTGAGTGTCTATAATACAACATGATTTTGTCACTCAGTGCATTGGGTATGAAAATGATTCCTCATGAAACATAGATGTGATAACCTGGTCATTCAGGTCATCAGCTGATTTCATTTTATTGCCACATACATACAGTATATGTTGCTGAGTACATACAGTCTATGTGAACTATGCATTATGGGTGCGATTAGTTCCCTTCTTACCCTGTCACACCGGAATAGGCTCAATCTGGACTCACCAGATCACATGACCTTTTTATACGGCTCCAACGAGCAACCTTAAGCTCCTTTTGTTTTACATTTAGGCATTTGGAAGACGCCCTTATCCAGAGCGACAGTGGAGCAACTTGGTGGATTTGAACTCGGGACCTTCAGCACCGTAGTCCAATGCCTTAACCACTGAGCTAGTGAAATGCTGTTATTTTCGTTATTAAAAAAAGCTCTGATTTTAGTATTTGTGGGTAATTAAAACCTTATCTGATGTAAGGATTGTGAAGAGTTTTCTCAAAGGAGGAAACCAAAGAATAGACTTTTAGATATAAATTAACCTCTTAAAGTGTCAACTTCTCTCTTTCTCTCTCTGTGTGTGTATGTGTGTACAGTCACCTGACTGTAATGAATGAACGAGATTACCGAAAGCCCGTAACTCCCAGAGGCATTATGAGTATGAATTAAATGCGAATGAGGAACTCGAGGTGGGACTCATGTGTTTATCATACACCATATGATCCTAAAAAGGGAAATGAATTATTCATGCATCTAAGCCGAATCACACATTCGAACTGGTTTCACTACAGCGTAAATATTATTATTATAATATATATATATATATATATTTTTTTTTTTTCTTTTTTCTTTTTACACGTTAAAACCCTAAACCCTCCATCACGGCTTGTTCGCTGCACCAAAAAAGAAAAAAATAATGTAGATTAACCTCAGTGAAACATTCACTTGTGCAGGACTGAGCTCTAATGAACATAGCTCATGTGTCATTGTATGCTAATTAAATGCTGTAGTACTCCAGGCACAGTTTTAAGTGTTGCCATTAATTTCACAAGCATTCGTTAATGACCGCCGCACAGGAGGGGGAGGGGAAGAGAGACAGGGGTCATAAGTATTGCTTTAAATGGGCAACATATTGTACACTTGGTGACGGAATAGAGTTAAAGAAAGATTGTGTTTGGATCAGGTTATTAGAGGTAAAGTAAAGAGAGGAAAAAACAAAAAACAAACAAAACAAAAAAATCTAGGTCAGTCTATCCGACTTGTTCGGTCGATGGCGGCGGAAATTCTAAGCGCGACCGATGGAGAGAGAGAGAGAGTTTTGTTTGCGGATAATTGGCCTATTTCACCTGAAGGGGGTCCAGGAGGGATGAATTTATGTCAGAGCTAGTGAAAATCCAATGATGTGACATGCTGAGTTGTGTTCTGCTGAGACACGGAAGAACCTGATAGACCACTTAAAGGCGAAAGCAGCTCAATCGATGGTTTTAATCCCGGTCCTTCAGCTACCACTGGATTGGACAAGGCAACCTGCTGACTACCCGCTGCATCACTCTTATACGTGTAAATGTACATAGGATCAAGTCTAAATACACTCAGGAACACTTGAGCCGATCATGTGATGACCAAAAGTTCAATGTTTTAATACAGTATAACGCCCATCAAGATCAGACGGTAAGTTCATCACATATACTACGTTACTGTACAGTAAAAATCTTTACTCTTTGCATATCCCAGCTTTGTCACTGGGGTCACTGTGGTCAGCCATTATACGGTACCGTCCTGAAGCAGGCAGGGTTAAGGGCCTTGCTCAAGCGGAAACCTGGTGGAACTGGGGCACAACCCGTCCGTCTGAGTAACTAAGAGCCATAACACACTGAGACACCACCGCCACTACTAGACTAAGGTGTTATTTCAAGCATTTAAATTGTCAGACAAAGAATCAATATTTAGAACGAGCCTTTTTTCTTCTTTGAAACCTGGGCACGGAGACAAAAAGAGGTCTGCGGTATTCTGGTGTCACTCCCTCAATCCGTGCCTTGCTCGGCTGCTTCCTGAAGACCAAGACGTTTTCTTGAATGCTAGTGCGTTCTTCATCATTGTCCCACAATGTTCTGTTGAGTTTAGCTCTGGAGATGACCCACCAGAACATTGCAAGGCTGAATACCATTGCTTCACTATTTTTTACTAGAACTAATTAGTGATATCACTTGTTTCGCGCCCAGGGAGAACTACTGTATAATACACAGCATACAGTGCGTTGTCTTAATACGTTTAGCCATCACTGTATATTTATTTGGATAAATCAGATATTAGAAAGAGAGAAAATTTTAATCTCTTAATTTATTTGAGTCCATCAGAAACTGCTGATTTGACAAACAAAACATCTTGTGATTGACAGTTTTATGGCAGGAAACGCCTTGACAAGAAAGTGACTCAAATAATTATTCTTTGCAGCCATGGTGAGTATACATACAGTATCAGAAGTGCTCTTCTAAAGAGCTGGTTTCTGTAGAAAAAAAAAGATGATTCAAAGAGACTCTGAGTGACAGGGGGCCGGTAAAAATGCTTTGGTAACTGGCAATTTGGATTTGTTGAAGAGCAGCTGTTTCCCCCCCCAAAATCAACTACCAGAACTTTAAAAGACAGAGTAATTTATTAGATAGATAGATAGATAGATAGATAGATAGATAGATAGATAGATAGATCTCGCAAGTTGAGGGAGGTGGGATGATGGGCTCAGGGAATCAAAGTGGATACAAACAAATATAGGAGTAAATTGTCATACTATTGTCCTACAACACTTTCCAATGGGTTGAAACTTGGTTGATCTGATGGTTACAAACACTGTTGACTCCTTTCATAAATATTACGTTAAAACTGTCTGGCCAAAAAAGGTAGCCGTTTCACAAGTATCGAAATATTGAGCTGCATGAAGCAAAGAATGGAGATTTGTAATTACTGGAACTGGGTTAAGAACCCTTGAACACATCAAAACCTGGAAGGAAAGCGCTGAACCGTAACTTTGTCGAGGAAATGTGGTCGGAAGAAAAATCAGGGTTTGAGATGACTTAAACACTCTGTGAAGTTGCAGGGTTAAAAACAAAAAAAACAAAAAACAGCACACACAATGTGATGAGAACTCACAGGATTGGGACTGAACTGCTGTGTGTGCGTGACAAAATTACTTATCAGGCTATTATGAGGCTTGTCGGAAAAAATACTCTCTTGCTAAGGAGCATAAAGATTGGACTTTGGAGCAATGGAAAAAAAAAAAAGGTTGTGTTCTGATGAGATCAGCGTGATGGGTGTGTCAGGGTAAGAAGGGATGTACACAAAGGGAAGCACCCGACTCTACAAGCTTGTTTGATCTGGGGTTGCTTTAGTTGCTCAGGTCTAGGCTCAGCAACGTTATGTGGAAATAAACTGAAGTCAGCTGACGACCTGAATGTACTGAATGACCAAGCACAGGCATGTACCAGGACTCAATTTGTAAAAGTGTGATTCTGGGGACATGAACACATCACATATTGTGTGCTGTAATCAAAGCTAAAGATGACTGAATTAAATATTAGTGTGCAAACTTTATTTTTTGGCCAGGCAGTGTAAAATCCCAGAAGAAATAATTATGCTAAAATGCTGACCAATTAGATTTATAAATTAAATGTTGGCCATATTTCTGCAAAAATAACTAAATGTTCCTTTTTTGTATTAGTAATCACAGGGACTAGAGTATAGGTATATATGTCTAAGTTTACCATGAACTGGAAAATGAATGAAAGCAGAAGATATAAACTGGAACCATTTTGGTTTTGTTCTTGACACAAGAGCTCCATCATGTGGAGAAGCATACAGCACAGTAACTCCACCTGGATTATTTTACAATCTTGTAACATATGGGATGTAAAAGTCATAAAACACAATTTCGAAGAATAAAACACACACTTCAGCTTGCAGAGGAAGATCAACCTTTATTTATTGAAACTGCTTGCATACAAAATATATTGCACTATAACCAAACAATGTCAACATAAAACCCAGTCTGTCGTGCTATTTATGTACAAAGAAATTCTTACCCAAAGTGCAGTACATACAAGGTCAGTCTACCTTGGTTCAGTATCTACAGTTTATCTTGTGTTTTTCCTGTCTAATTGTATCTTGCTTGTTTTTATTTTAATTAATTCATTCTTCACAACAGCCTACAATATGAGCGAGAGATGGAAACCTGGAAATTTGGGTGTTTTTGTAAACTCATGAACAGCCTGAAAAATAAATAACTAGGAAAAACAGTCTGTTTGGCAACATTCAGGATTTTCAGAACAGTTGTTTTTATTTTTATTTTTTCAAACTTCACGTTAACAGACTGTCACAAATTGAGTCTTGTAGGAGTTTTGCATAAAGAGATTGCAAAGAAACTCCCGAATGGAGAACGCTCTCTGTTTAGAGTCAAGCAAGAGTGGGCGAGTTCCCTATTTAACAAACCTACTGCTTGTGTCGTCGTCATTATTATTATTGCTCCTACTGCTATTATTTTTTATTAACTGTTATAAATAATGTTAATGTTTATTAATAATAGCATTATTACTGCTGCTACTACAAATAAATTGAGATGAAACCATCAAACAAAAAGCTTAAACCATTTTATCTTTTAGTCAACATGAATAGAAATAATATTACTTTGTTGTTAACTTTTAAGTAATTTTAAGTCAAAATTGCCATGAAAATCCCAATACTATATTACAAGTAGTAGTAGTAGTAGTAATATTTCTGAACCAAACCTGAATAAGGTGCGGCAAATTTAAACATGAACATTTATAAAATAATTTAATTAAGGTGTGCTAAAACACATTTATGCCAGCAGGTTGGTTTGTTTAATCAAACTGTGATGCTCTTACTCGTCATGCTGAAATAAAGGTACTTTTCCTTCTCGCCTAGGTGTAAGGCGGCATAGAGTATACTCTTGAACAAAGAGTAAAGCTACATCCTCGATCCAGTTATGTTCAACATTAATCTAAAGTCTCATCTACTGTATTTTCCAGGTGAACTATTCATTCATTCATTCATATTCTATACCGCTTTATCCTGTATTAGGGTCGCGGGGGACCTGGAGCCTATCCCAGGAGACTTCGGGCACAAGGCAGG
>JAQQZT010000002.1:7401136-7415395 GCA_030068275.1 Clarias platycephalus
CTAACGGAGAGAGACAGAGAGAGAGAGAGAGAGAGAGAGAGGGGTTGGACAATGAAACTGAAACGCCTGGTTTTAGACCACAAAAATTCATTAGTATGGTGTAGGGCCTCCTTTTGCGGCCAATATCAGTTTGTCTTGGGAATGACAGATACAAGTCCTGCACAGTGGCCTGAGGGATTTTGATCCATTCTTCTTGCAGACTAGTGGATGCTGGTGGAGGAAAATGTTTCCTGACTCGCTCCTCCAAAACACCCCAAAGTGGTTCATTAATATTTAGATCTGGTGACTGTGCAGGCCACTTCACTTTCATGTTCATCAAACCACTCTGTCACCAGTCTTGCTGTGCGTATAGGCGCATTATCATCCTGATACACGGCACCGCCTTCAGGATACAATGAACCATTGGGTGCACATGGTCCTCCAGAATGGTTCGGTAGTCCTTGGCACCGACATGCCCATCTAGCACAAGTATTGGGCCTAGGGAATGACAGGATATTCCAGGCCAAACCATCACTGCCCACCAGTCCCATGCTTCACTCTGGGTGGTACGCTTGTTTGGGGCTTCTCCACACCGTAACTCTCCTGGATGTGGGAAAGACAGTGAAGGTGGACAATACATGTCTTACATTGTCCACAGCCCAAGATTTTCGCTGCTGGCACCATTGAAACCGATGTTTGGCATTGGCACAAGTGACCAAAGGTTTGGCTATAGCAGCCCGGCCATGTACATTGACCCTGTGGAGCTCCAGACAAACAGTTACTCCTGTTGGATGTGGTTCGTCCACCAATGGGATGCACTTGTTTTTATCTTTTACATTATATACACACACAAAGCTGTGAAAAAGTTTTTTTTTTTTTTTTTAACTTGTCGCACATAAATGCTTCAGATCATCAAGCAAAGTTTAACAGTACGCGACGATAACCTGAGTTAATACAAAATGCAAGTTAATACAAAACACTTATCTGTCGGGATTTATTTATTTACTTTTTTTTAAGGTAAAGTGCAGGTTAATTTGTTTTATTTTTACTTTATATTTCGTGTTAATTATTTTTATGAATTATTTTTTTTGGGCTGTGGAACGAATAATTTGAATTTCCATTATTTCTTATGGGAAATTTTGCTTTGATTCACGAGTGTTTTGAAATACGAGCCTGCTTCCGGAACGAATTATGCTCGTAATCCAAGGTTCCACTGTACCCCCTAAACATCATAACTGGTTGTGTCACACTTGGCAGCGACAACTGCAATCAAGCCTTTACGATAACTGACAATGAGTCTTTCACAATGCTGTGGAGGAATTTTGGAAAAAAAATCTTTTAATTCAGCCACGTTGGAGGGTTTTTGAGCATGAACGAGCTGTTTCAGGTCAGGCCACAGCATCTCAATCGGATTTTGCTGTATAGCAGGCTAAAAATGGCTTTTGAAACCTTTTTTTTTTTTTAAACTAAAAACAGTCTGGTGAAAGAAGGCTACAATAAAGGTTGTTTCATAAATTTAAATGAACTCGTTTGTGCGCTTTCAAAGATGGTGTTGAGTGTAAAGACTTTAATACACATTTTTTAAAATAATGACTTCCTGGTTTCCCTGGCACAAACAAGATAAATAAATAAAAATCACAAGCACCAGTCAAATTATACTTGTACATTGATAACGACCCAGAATTTCCTAACTGCATTTTTAATTATCACTTACAGTATGTTACAGCAGTTTTTATTTGTGTTTGTTTCAGGCTTGTGCGAAAGATGAATATCTAATTCATGTATCATCAAAACCTTTCTCCTACCACAAAAATTATTATTTATTTTTTTTAAAGCTTTGAGAAGGACACAAATGTTAATTTTCACAAAGTCTGCTTCTTCATGGTTTTTAGGTCTTTTTGTCAGCTGTTCAAAATATGGTATACTGAAGTATAATTACAAACAAACGTCAAAGGCTTTTATTTACAATTACTTTACGTTTATGCCAGAGAGACTATATTTGCAGTGTTGACTCGTTTTCAAGACCTCTAAGAATTCGCCAGAGCATGACGTCAATCAACTTCAATGATCTCAGGATGTTTTACTGATGGCATGACACATGTTTCAAGAACGGCAGCAAAGAAGCCACTTCTCTTCAGGGAAAACGTCAGGGACAGACTGATGTTCTTCAAAAAAAAAAAAAAGTAAAGGGATTGGACTGCCGAGGACTGGGGTAAAGTCATTTTCTCTAATGAGTCCCATTTCCAATTGTTGGGGGGGAAAAAAAGCTTATCTGGAGAAGAAAAGGTGAGCGCTGCCAACAGTAAAGCATCCAGAGACAATGTGAGACAATGGCTCACTCACAATTTTGCCTGAGAACACAACCATGAAAAAAATAAAGAGAGCAACTTCTCCCAACCATCTAAGAACAGTCTGGTGACAAACAATGCCTTTTTCAGCATGTCACACACTGCAAATATTAACTCTTTGAATAAACTTAACGTCATTGACAATAAAAGCCTTGTAATTATACTTCAGTATACCATAGTAACATCTGATGGAAAAAAAAATTATTATAATCTTAAAACCTTGAAAAAGCAAACTGTGAAAATTATTATTTGTGTCATTCTCAAAACTTTTGCCCATGGCTGTATAAATAAAAGCTATTAATCTACCCCAAGGATAAGCAAAGTAGCAGCAATAAAATATAAGGTGCTTAAAATTTAAAGATCGCAGATGTCAGAATACTGTGATGAAATCTAAGGCACATCAAGGGGACTTGATGTGGAGACAAGAGTCATGTGAGTGACAAGGAATGCACACCTGAGGAGATTGTGGCTGATTGTTTATCGCTATGAGAAAGAAAAGAAAATTATAGAAGAAGAAAAAAAAAAAAAGGTTAAGACCAAAAAGTGGCTATACTTTGGAGGTTTTGGTTAAGGTTAAGGTGTCGCCATTGCATTGTTGTTTGTAGTATACATCTCCCAGACCCGTGTGCTAAACACAAGTGTGATAACTTCATGAACCAATAAATAATTCAGGTCATTGGAAGATAATTTGGTCACTAATTATTTGTTACACTCCTACTATAAAAACATTTTTTTTTTATAGTAGGAGTACAACAAACAATATAACCCTTAAATCTGTCAATACTGTCTAAAAATGAATGTTATCACGTTAACATTAAACCAAACAAAAACGCCATTAATGTTTATCAAACATGAAATGATTCAAACAAATGTGGAAGAGACGTCAAAGGTTCTCCGTATCACTGATGTTTAGGGTAATTGGTTACCTGTAGTGAATCCTCCTGCAGCCTCGGCTTTGAGTCTCTGGAGTTCCTGGGACGTGACTCACTCCAGTGCACGTCCTCACCTGATTAAACACAACAAAGTTAAACGTGACTTCACCACATTAAAAGCAAATGGGAAGTGCTGGGCTAAAAGTGACTCACATCAATCAATAAACTACAACCATGAGAAATCAATCTAAATGAATCATTAACCACATAAATGCTTTTGATAAACATAAATCTAAATGACTTTAGTCTTTTATTCAGGCAGTCTTTACAACTTTAATTGTACTCTAAACATTCATGTGTCTTTTCATTTATATTGCTTATCATCACTGTATTACAGATTCTTGTTTCTAATTGGCTAAAAGTTTTTAGTTTAATTATGTGTTCCTTCTAATAAGTTACAGTTTCTATAGTAACAGAAACTTGGTGAATGGTCCACATAAAATTGTTTAAAAAGGTGTTTACATGCAGTTCCCAGATCAATAGCATCTACTACCTCAGAAGTGTTACAATTCTAAACAGGTGTAGCAAATAATGTGCTTGTACCTTACAGGAAGATGTAATGTTTGGATAGTTTAGAGTGTGGCCACCTGCAGGATAATAGAGGAACTGCACCATATTGACGACCTCAAATTCAAACAACTACAAACTTAAAACGAGTTAAAAAAAATAAAAAAAGATTTTGGAGTTATTGGTGATGTATTTATTTCCACACAAAAGAACTGGGATGTGTAACTAAATCGATGTTTCCCACCCCACATTCTCTAGAACACACACACTACTGTGACATAAAAACACCACCCTGTTTTAGTGGTGTATCAACTCACACACGGGAGGGTAACTCCAAATTATGTTAAAATTAAATAAATAAAAAGGCCAATCTGCACGTATCTCTGGTGTGTTGTCTGCCTTAATCTAATATAAACCCCAAAAACAAGCATCATCACACAGGATGCCGTGCTTCCTGCCAATGTGAGAGAAGTTTAAAAAAGTGCACCACCTGGAGGACTGAAGAGGAACAGCTACATTTTACATTTAACACATACATACACTATACTGCCAAAAGTATTCGCTCGCCTGCCTTCATACGCAGATGAACTTGAATAACATCCAATTCTTAATCCATAGAGTTTAATATGATACGTTTGGTTTTATGTTTGCAATGCTTTAAGGTTATTTTTTTAAGCAATTAAAAAAAATATATAAGTAATTACTTTTGTAACCTCCTCCTCCTCCTCTTCCTCCTCTTCCTCGTCCGCGACCGCCACCGCCTCCCCTCTTCCGTCCGTCTGGGACTCGTTTGGGGTAACCCATAGACTCTTCATCGGTGGGAGCCAAGGACCAGTCACTCAGCTCGTCTCTGTGGTCCGATTCGGTCTCGGATGCGTTGGACGCTTCAGAATTGGTGCCTTGAGGAAAATATTCAGGAACACACACAAAACAAACAAACAAACAAACAAATAAATAAATTAATTAATTAATTAATTAAAATAAAATGACTGGATTAGTCTTTTTGAGAAAAGACCTCTTTAAACTAGCAGTCATAAAAAGGCTAAGTTAATAAACATGATGATGAAATGTTAATCGTTAAAACATGCACTAGTGCTTATTCTCTCAAAACGTAACAGTAAAGAAACCAATAAAACACATTTTAACTGCAGAGTAAAAGTGTCGTGTGTCTAATTGATATTAAAATAAATCTGCGCTATTCAGCAGGTTGTAGTTTTTCGTCACTGTAAGCATTTTAAGCCAAGAATCCTTTTAACACTAAAGGGAAAAAGTGAAATATCATGCAAATAATGGTTGTTAAAACTACTTTATTATTAAACTATAACATTTATGAACTAGTGAGAGAGGAATTAATTTGTGCACACAATGTCATCAGGTCATTAAACTACTAAGTGCCAACCCCTTTTCAGTATGCAAATGTAAACCATCAATGCCTTGGATAGGAAGGCATTGATGGTGTGTCAGATTTATTAACAAAATCTGTAAAACTATTAACACGCCTGCGCACTTTACCCCCCTGGAACTGCCACCATAAAGTATTTTCAAAACTACAGCTGCAAAACTACTTTTTTTTTTTTTTTTTTCCCCAATGAGCTTTATACCTGACGCAAACGTAGGCCCTCGTCTCCCTCGCCCACCGCGGCCGAACGGCTTGCCCCCTCGGGGATGTCCCATGCCGTTATCAGAGCTGAACGGTTTCTCCTTCTCTGGTCGGCCTGATGGAGCTCTGGGGCCTCCGCCGATCTGTCGCAGCTGCTCATCGATCTGAAGCCTCTCCATCCTTAACTGATCCACCTCCTGATCACAAAGGATGAAAAACGAAAAAAAACCTACATAACTCCAATAAACTAAAGTCAAAATGTTCAGTCTATTGTATTTGGTGTGGTGTATGAACACAGCGCCTTAAGGGCTACACAGACTAGTTGAATAAGAATACTGCTCCAAAGTCTTCCATAGGTGTCCAACTGGGTAAAGAACAAGTTCCAGATGCATCAGGTTCCTGTTTAATCCCAATACCTCAGAAAAATGGGAAAGAAAGGACCTTGAGGTTTACCTTGAGATAGTTGAGGTGGTAGTCGAGCAGGAGGCGTGCGTTTGAGATGCTTTCTTTCGTCCCGACAAATACAAACGGCACCATGCCCTTTAGACAGGCGTGAGATTCAATCAGCGTTAAGCATGTAGAGAAATAACATTAAAACATTGATGAATCACAAAACTATCCAAGACCATGAGTCTTATCTACTAAATTAACTTCACATCCCTTACCATTTCTAAATTACATTCTCTTCTACAATTACCATATTGACAATATTTCTTAAAAATAATTGAAATAATTCAGATGGAAATATTCCAACTTAACTGTTTACATGGATGCTGATCTTGTGTGTTTATATGTAAAAACTTTTGACCATGCAAAGTGGTTCTGCCCGCCGTGAAGCGTTTATTCCGCCAGAAATATAACAGAAGTGGTATTTTTCGGCAGCTTTGAGGTTAGATTAGGCTTCCCATTTCCCTACGTATAAAAATGGTGAGCCAATCGCTGCACCCTTCCTCAGCCAGCGATCAGGTGAATTAAAGTCTGAGCTAAAGACTGGGAGAAGAGAGTCTCCCCCCCTCAAAGTTTCCCAAAACATCCTTCCTGTGAACTCATGTCACCTACTCTTAACCTCTGTGTCGGGCAAACAAGCACAGAAAGTATATACGAGATCTGTCCGGAAAATATTCAGCCATGTACGAGGTCAAAAATTATCTGCACTCTACATGATTATATTAAAACATCTGTTGGACTGTATCATCAGCGCTTTTAGTTCAAGGCTACCGTCTCCCCAGTCACTGCTGTGCAGGTGTGAACCTGTTACATTTGATCATTTGAGCAAAAATGGACGCCTCAGTTGTCATCTGCACAAAAGAAGGGCAGTATAATATAAAATATAGTGATGATTTTTCTGGATTTTTTTCTGTAGGGGTCTGAGGGTGTACCCGATGTGAAACAACTCACATAAACAGAAGTCTTTGTCTATCTGCAAACAAAATGTGGAGCGATACTCTGAGGAAGGTGAAAGTTTCTTAAAGAGAATCATTACTGGTGACGAGACACGGATTCATCACTTTGAACCTGAGGGTAAACGGCAGCGCACGGAACAGAAACATCCTCAATTGCAGAACAAGAAAAAGTTCAAAAGTCAAACATCAGCTGGAAAATTAATCAACGCTTACAGTTTTCTGGGATTCTCAAGAGCCAGTATTGGAACATTATCAGGAAAAGGAGACGCTTATTGAAGAGCTGAAACCTTTAAAATTTAGATTAAACGCAGAGGACCGCTATGCACGGATGTCATGATCTTGCATAACGATGCACGTCCGCACACCTCGGCCCACATTGTTGAAACACTGCACAAACTTTGGATTTTTTCATTGGATTTTCACCCGTTTGGTCCCCCGAAAGCAGCCATACAAGGATGAATATTCGCTTCTGATGAAGAAGTAAAGACAGTGGGGCATTTGTGCCTCAACCTAAACCACTTTTTAAATGAGGGAATTAGAAAGCTTGTCGACAGATGGACAAAGTGTATTGAAAAGCAAGGAGATTACGTGGAAAAGTGATGCATTTGTCTTTTCTAAAAATTAATTTATTCGAAAATTTATTAATTAATCTACAGCAAGAGTAAATGTGTGATAAAAAATAGAGAAATTTGCGGAAGATTTAAAATCCTTTGCAGAATCGCCATCAAATGCGTTGTCGTATTTTCTGAAATCTCTTCCCTTTTCAAGCATGATTTTCGTTTTTGAAAAAAAATCCAGTAGTCACAGGGTGTCAAATCTGGGCTTCTGGGCCTCAACGGCATCTAGCGCTCCACTGACTGGTACAGTGAAGTCGTAATGGTTCACGCATGCGCAGGACAGCCCGTTCTAGCTGGTTGCCAGGTTACATCAATGTCACGCAAACCGTTCTCGTTCTATTAGCAATGGCTGGGCTTTTCACAGACAGACCTTGTATTACACTTTGACCAAAGCAAAAACCACAAGATCAAGTGTTTTACATGAGTAATAGTTTCCTAATGAATGGATTATCTAAGAGTTACACCACCCCTCTCTTTCTGAGTGAAAAACTCATTCTCATCAGGTCAGACTGTTCTGACTGAGGTGTTTTAAGATTCAGTTTTATTTAGATCTGGCTATTATTCCCCTTTATCAGTGGAATACTAGGGTCCATGTAAAAGCAGCTATTGACAGGAGCTCATGAACATGTACTGACCTCCTCCAGTGGAGAAGATTTCTTCTCGTTTTCTGGTTCCACTCTGACTCGGACGACTCCAGACTTATCCACGACCTCCTGGATCAGCTTCCCGCTCTTCCCAATGACTTTGCCTGGTCAAATGGAGCAAAAGATTAATGTAATAAAGCCAATGATATGGGACATACGGATCCCCGAAACGGATCAAAATATTACCTTGCCTGTTTTGCTGCATCTTCTTCTTCATTAATTTTTTTTAGCGGTTGGCAGCCAGTTTTTAATGTGCATTACTGACACTCACTGGACTGGAATGATAACACTACCCTTTGGCATTACTGCCACCTGCTGAACTAAATCGGTAATGCCGAAGAGTCAAGTTTAGCAAGATCTCGCAAAACTCGACGGGTCCCATGTCCCACCTTTTTGTTTTTTTTCCGCCTCAGATCACCCATGTGCCAAGTCCCGGAAAAACCCTAAAAGGTGTCTTGCGATTTAAGGCATTTGGAAATCTGCTGGTGAAGCAGGAAGCTTTTTGATGTTTGTATTGCAAGAATTATTTGAATCTAAAATCAACAACTGCTACTTTAAAGCAAAACAAACTTAACGTGGTTTAATTTTAAAACAAACTACATATTCTATATACACACACAAAAAAATAAAATAAATAATAATACATATATATAAAAAAAAAATGAAAAAAACAATTATGACCACACATTCACTCCCAGTCGTTTTGTCTTTACCTACTAAATTCCTGGGTACCCTGATAACATCTTCCGAAAACTCCAGGTAGCTCCTGGCTTTGCGCACGGCATCCTGGTCCTGCAAAACACGCATTTATCTGTCAGAATATCCTCCTCGGCATTCCAGAGTAAACATGGACTACGTTATAACAGACTTCACGCGTACAACATCGCCACGTACCTCTCCATAGATATGAAAGGTGCACGTCTCCTCGTCTAGATCGATGTTGGTGACTCCGGGAACTTTGCGGGCCTGTTGGATGTTGGCTCCGTGTGTGCCGATGGCCAAACCCATCAGGTCGTCGCGCACCACAAACTGCTCGTGGAACCTTGACGCTAACTGACGAGAGCTCTGCAGAAAACGGAGGACATGACCATGAATCCAAAACCATGGTTTACCCAAAGCATATGTGGTTGTTTTTCTCCATCATATCATATGTACTCAAGTCTGGTAAAGATTCTGTTTTTTGTTTTTTTTGCCCTGCTTCTCCTCTAAAAGTTCCTGGGAACCTTGCTTGGATATATGGCAAAAAGTACCAGTAAATCTTTATAAAAATCTGTCCGTCTTTGCTATTTGATCATGATTGGATCTTCCAGTAGAACCATGACCTAAAACCTAAAAAGGTTTAACTACCATAAAGTCATGCTTTTGACATGGTGAGCTCGATTTGAAATCTGAGGAAAATAATCCACAAGAGTGGAAGTAAAAGAAGCTTGTATTGAGGAGGGGTCTCAAATTTCCTGGTCTGCATTTCTCATCAGTGAGTGCTACAACAAAGTATTAATGCTAGAAGTGCCAACAATTCAGAACAAGACCTTTTATTTTACTCTGACTTCAGGTTAAAAGTAAAACTCTGGTCATATTTTCAAGTGAGTTTAGATTCATCACAAGATATTTATAAAATTAATGCATCTTTGGCAATAATTCTGGATGTGACTGTACAAATACATGTACGCTCCCCGGCCAGTTTATTAGGTACACCTGTTCAACTGTGATTTATCTAACACACTAATCACATGGCAGCAACTCAATGCATTTAGTCACGGTCAAGAAAATCCACTGAATTTCCAAATCAACCATCAGAAAGGGGAAGAAAGTGGATTAAGTGGATCAGAAATCATCTGGCTTCTTGAACATGACAGTGAGTTCAGTGTATTTAAATGACCTCGAGATTTCAATCCAACAGAGCACCTTTGGAAGGTGGTGGAATGGTACATTCACATCATGGATATGCAGCCGACAAATCTGCAGCAACTACGTGATGCTGTCATGTCATGGACAAAGGAATGTTACCAGCACCTTACTGAATATATATCATGAAAAATAAAGGCAGTCCTGAAGGCAAAAGGGGATCGAAACTACCAAGTACTAGCTAGGTGTACCTAATAGAGTGGCCGGTGAAGGTATGTTTGCACACTGCAAGTTTTTTCACCTTCACGAATTTTTTTTTTAAAGCATACTGTAAATATAATGACATCTGAATTTTTTCCAGTTTCAATTTGAAGAGAGGTGAAAACTTTTGCATTCGAGCGCATCATGCAGTTGCTTCTGGTCAATTAAGCGAAACCCGAACTTTATTATATTTCCATAATAAACATACACTCTCTAATTTTTTACATGCTCTAATTCTGTGTTGCGGCGTGGAAGCCTGTCCTCGCTCGAGTTTAACAGGGGTGTGGTCAAGCCCGGGTCTGGAATGCAACAGCTGTGCATCCACACAACGTTCGAGATATCGAAACCCTTTAACTCTTGTTAAATATAGACCCTGAAGTGCCACACAGCAGATTTGCAGGCCACAGTCCCATCATTACGTTACCGGCCTCGGCTCCTGAGCCGCAGGAACAGATTTAGCAGTTAGATTCTATTGCGCTGCTGTCGATCAGGGTCAGAAGGGGCAGAGTAAGGGAGTGCGCCTCAGTAACGATCGGAACGCAGGACGACATCGGTTGTACAGTCGGCCGTACCTCCAGCTGCCTGCTGGCTTCTTCGTTTCTTAGAATGAGTGCCATTTTGGTGCGCAGGCTCCTGAAGTGCATGTCCGTCAACATGGTCGCCCGTTTAGTAGTCACCTCGTTGACTGACTGGAATGTGCCAAAAGTGCATTAAGGAAAAAAGAAGAAGAAAGAAAAAAAAAAAAAAAGGATGAGATATAATAGGGGAAAAGGACTAAATGCTGAATCGAGATATTTGACTCACCAGAATGACTAGCTGCTTTTTATCTGAGTCATATGTGACGTTGAAGGCTCCCACGGCTTTTTTGAAATCTTTGTGAGCCGAGTCTTTTGCGCAGCTGTGGAGGTTTGGTGAAAAAAATAATAATAATAAAAAATAAAAAAAACATATATCTCAATACAACTATAAATATACAAAACGAAACCATAATTAAAAAAGAAAGCTGATCCTTTACTAATTTGGAAATTTTCATAGCTGCCTATAGACAATTTTAACAATTTAATAAATCAAAGTATCATTCAGGACAAATTATATTCATAATTAAGGATCCAGGTAGGAGTGGAGAGCATTTTCCGAGCCAGAAACACGAGCAGAAGCATGAAAGTTATCATGATCCATGCCTGGCCGCTATTTTTTATCAGCGAACTTTAAAATGATAAACTTTTCACGTGAATAAAAAATAATCCTTCTGTATTTTATACATTTCAGTTTGCAATTACGCTTTGTACATTGTGTATCATATATTTTTATAAATGTCTACTTTAATTATATTTTACTGTAATTTCTATAAATCTGTATGTTCCATCCCAAATTTTTTTACTTCAAATTTATATTTTTAATAATTAATTAAAACCTGTGTAAATGTAACCGAGCACATACATCTGTCGCAGGTCTTCTGGGACGTCCAGTCTGATTTTGAGGAAGGGGTTCTTCGCCGTGGCTTTGTTAGGGTTGATGGGCCGCAGCCGCTCTAACGTGACGATCTCGTTCAGCGTGGCGTCGCAGGCGGCGTACTCAATGACGTAAAACTGAAGGAAACGGAGCCGGAGGTTAACACCTTGACAAACTTAATAAAACGGAAATGTGAAAATACCTGCTGGCTTCCTGTGATGTCAAACTTATCAGTCAAGACCTGCCTGATGAACTGAAATTCCAAAGCATTTAGGAACGAACGTCTTGCTCACCTCGCCTTTTACCATGCGCACTTTGGCTTGCCACCACCCACATGGCTCCTTGTCGTTAGCCCTGGAGTACACCTTTAAACCCAACCAGGAGAGATTAAGGGATCAAAGCAATGCAAACGGTTTCTTAATATGATTGGCACATATTTGATAGCGCTCACCTCAACCTCATCACTCTCTGTGATCTCTTTCTGCACCCCAGGAGGAGGAGGAAACCGCACATCATGGAAAGGGATCTGTCGCTCTGGCTGCCAGCTGGAATATTGAATAATGAGGGGGGAAAAATAATCACAGTTTCTGCATTAGAAACCCTGGAAATAAACATAGACACTGGCCTGTATGGGCATTCATGCACACAAATGCAGATTTGAGTAAATGCCATGAGCCATGAACATGAAATCAGGGCGTGAAGGTTGGCCTATTACTCAGAGCAAGCAAATAAATGCATTATTATTATTACTACAATGCATAATGCAGTTATTGTACATAACTCTTAAGTGTGAAAGCTTAAAGGTGTCATATTTGATGTGGGAGTGGCAAAGGCGTTGGAACCGTCGTCGTCATCATGTGATACTCACTTGTTTTCAAACGTCACAGTGACTGTATTCTCTTGCACGTCCTTGATGAAAGCCTGCGGAATAAAACCAATGATTATCAGATATACATACATTTTCCCATAACAATAGACAAACACTACATTCCTCTTGCAAAGGTTTAACAACCTACCTGGAGAACATAATTGTTGCTCACAATCAGAATGGCATTCACTTTCTAGGCTGTTACAAAATCCTAGGTTGATACCAGTTCAGATTCTTAGATTTGTCTCGAGATCATTTTATCACATCCTTGATCTGTTTGTACCCGTCCCTTTCAGTAGTGCAGCTTAGTAAAAAGTACCAGCAACTTCTATAATCGTGGGACACGTATCACACGCCGATATCTTACAAACCCAGGTCTCGAAAGGTAGCTTTAAAGGCAGATATTCCTATACACGTCCTATAAAAATGAATAGCGCACATTTGACACATCGTACGGATAAGCCTGTGTGTGTGTGTGCAGGCATGTAATGGATCGTATGCATCTGTCATAGGTCATCTTTGATACTGCAAATACACAGCGTATTTATATACAGGATTTATGGATGCCTTGAATAAAAAAAATAAATAAACAGTACTTTAAACAGTACTAAAAAAAACAGTACTTTCATTTGCTAGGGGGGTATATGGCTATATTAAGTGAATAATACATATTAAAACCCTTAAAACCTCAAGTGGCACACATACGTGCCCAGCAACACAGCATGGGACGATTAAAAAAAAAAAAAATACTCAAACTGTCCGTTTGCATTTTTTTTTAGATATGTCAGATAGAATGAAAGTTATCATTACTTTTATTAGGCGGATTTTTTTTACTTTTTTTTTTACCAGTAAAACTGGAATATGGAAATGACGTCTCAGAAACGAGCATATAATTATAATTTCTTTGGTCATAGAAGCAACAGAAAATCATAAAATCATGTGATCTTGTGTATCTGTGCTATTTCTTTGCCTCTATGAGCCATTTTTCTTTCTTTTGCTCTTTATTTTACTCTATACTGCACAATCCTGTGTCCTATGTATGTCTATTTAAAAAAAAAAAAAAGTAGCAAAAAATAAATAAATAAACAGCCAAACAAATAAATGGTTAACTGCTCTGTGCTTTATGGGGGTAATTATAGATAAAGAGAAAAGTATGGGGGGTTAGCAATGTGTTATATGAGGCAGTAAATGCAGATATGAAGTTCTGCTCAAGTTCACACACAAACATGATGCTAGACAGAAAGAGCAAAACACACGGTGTAGCGCAGTGTGTGTACAGATCGTACAGAGGGGTGTAACGCTGTAATCCAGCTGGAGGCCAACATGTTGTTAACAGCCTGATCAGCACTGCGGATTCATAATTTCAGACTTAATTAGCATCCAATGGAGCTTCGTGCTAAATCTAAGGATGAATATGAGAGCGCAAGGCCTCCGTGTGTGAGTGTAGCTGCTAAGAAGGGCGGCAGCTCAATCCAAAGCCTTAAACATGGACATCCAGGCCTAGCGATCCCGTACAGGCCCGTGCACCGAGTACTGGTGGTGCAAGAACTGTGCAGAATGAACACGGATAGATAGACAGACAGACACATAGATAAACACGGGTGTGTGTGTGTGTGTGTGTGAGCTAGAACAGAGGGGGACCCACCTTGTAGAAAGCCCCGCTCGCACCCCTCACTTCCACTGCCAGCTCCTCCATGACGCCGATTAAGCGAGCGCGCGCGCGCACAACTCTCTCTCTCTCTCTCTCTCTCTCTCTCTCACACACACACACACACACACACACACACACACACACACACACAC
>JAQQZT010000002.1:7425476-7446895 GCA_030068275.1 Clarias platycephalus
CATGCCAACTTTTTTTAATTAAAGTTTTTTTATATGTATATAGAGTAGATATATAAGCAATAAGTTTTAACAAGTTTGTATAAATCTTTTTCAGCTGACTCTGTATACAGTATATATCATATCCAAATATCCAATTAGAAAATGGTTCTAGTGGACAAGACTTATTTGCATGTATACTCACCTGGACACAATCTATATGAAGTATTACCATATAAGGAATAAGGAAGGGCAATGACTGTGTTGTTTTATGCACATTGAGACATGGGAAAGTTTGCACAATATCAGAAAACCTGAGAGATATTATAAGAGAGTAGTTATAAGAAAGGTACCACAAGAATCTTTTTTTTTTTTTTTGATACGATGAATTACTGTAAAGGCCTTCTGCTTATATGGAATACAGAAAAATGTCCAGAAGAATGGAGACTATCAGTTTTCGATCGCATTTTCAGGGTTAAAGGCTGTGAAGAGGACCGGGCAGTTGAATTGATTATCCTGCCAGCAAAAAATTCTCTTAAGGATTCTGCTAATTAGAATGCAAAAAAAAAAGGAGAAGAGCTTGCTGATGTACAGATGGGATTCTGAAAGGTGTTGGCAAGAAAACCAGACCTATAACCTGCAGGTAATAAAGGAAAAAGCTCAGGTGACGTCTGATCCAATGTATATGGGCTTTATAGACTATAAAAAGAGGCATTTAATTCAGTCATGCATGCAAAGCTGTGGAAAGTGCTCAAGGGAATGGGGCTGTGCCCAACTATAGTTGATGTTATCAAGAATTTATATAATGATCAGCAAGCTTCAGCATGAGTAGACTCATAGATTGGTTCGTGTTCAGAAAAGGAGTAAAACAAGCCTGACTTTTTTTATCCATATAATTTAGAATATGTGATGCGATGCTCGGTTGACGAGCTCCTAGAAAAATTAATAAAGATGATAATGACTGCATAAAAGAAATCAGAGCAAACCATGGTTGGGGTAAAACAGTAATCAAATCATTTCCAGCCCTCTGGAAAGACAATTCATTTAACCATCATGTAAAACTAAGGCTTATGGAAACACTAATGTGGCCGTTTGCAATGTATGGATCAGAAGCCTGGACGATAAAGAAAGCAGAGCAGAAGAGAATAACTACGTCTGAGATAACAGCATTCTGGCATGGGGTTCGAGTCCTAGCTTCAGGCCTCTGTATGGAGTTTGCAAGTTCTCCCTGTGCTTGGTGGGTTTCCTCCTTGCAGGAAGACTAGGCAGAACTGGCATCTCAAGTGTGTGAGTGTGGGCTTGTGATGGACTAGCACCCCATCTAGGGAGTTTATCCGGACTTGTGCCCCAAATCCCATGGAATAGGCTCCAGGCTTCCCGCTGCCTTGTCCAGGATAAGCGATATAGCGAATGAGTGAGTGAGAGTGAGATGACAGCTTTCATTAGAATGCTGTCAATAAGTTGAGCTGATCAAAATTTCTATACACGGAAAAGAGGCAGCTCATGATGACATTAGACAAACATTTAACGGAACAGATTAAGCTTATGGATTGAATCCAGATCAAGCAAAAACAGAGAACCTTGGAGAACAAGACAACCAGTGTTGTCTTCCAGCGCCCCGTCCTTCAACAACAGAAGAAGAAACACTTATCATCATCTCTTTGATACTATTATGGTTTTCCTTTTGTGCTTTGTTATGAAACCATGGTTTTATTATGGTTCTTCATGATATTAATGACACTACCATGAAGTACTTTGGTAAAAACCATGGTAGTGTCAATGAGGTCATGAAGTACCATAGTACAATTAGAGCGGTTTACCTTTGTACTTTGTAGTGAAACCTTTCTGATTTTAATTTGGTACTTTATGATATTATTAACACCACAATGTTTTTTTGCCAAAGTACTTTATGGTAACCCTGACAATTCTTACAGTAGTTAAGGATTAGGATTAGAAATAGTAACACTGACATGCCTATACTGTACCTACTGATACAGTAGGTGCCCTGTCCCTACACCAATCATCCATAACATTAACATTTATTATCAATTATGTACCAGTAAACATCCAAGGCTCACCCATACCAGTGGTTCGATCCCACAGAAAAGCCCATGCCACATAAATCACAGAAAAACGTCAGTGCTGGTCACAAGAGAAAGGCACCAGAACACCCAGTTCACCAAGGACTGCTGTGCAAAGAGGCACCGTCCCACCTCTAAATTCTCCAGATCCCAATCTGATTGAGCTACCATGGGATGCCCTGGACAATTCATGGTGGCTCCAGCTCACAGCCCACACATGACCTGCAGCCTATGTCCTGGTGCCAGATGCCACAGCACACACCCATAAGTTAAGCTACACTTAAGATACATAAGTTAAACTAAGTCTTTTTTGTCGCATACTTCACTGCACCGTGAAATTCTTTTGCTCACATACACCAGGTTGTTAGGAATTTGGGGTCAGATCGCAGGGTCAGCCAGGATGCAGCACATCTGGAGCAGAGAAGGTTAGGTGCCTTGTTCAAGGGCCTAACATCCACAACTTGGTGAAGCTCGGGCTTGGTGAATCGTCGACCTTCCGTGAATGTGTAGAACTGAGTCAATGTTCCTGCCAATTTACTCACAAGGAACTGCACAGTGAGACAATTTCATCATACAATCAAGAAATACATGAGCGATAAGTGTTTAGAGTGCAAGCAAAAAGTCAGAATTTCTTTTTCTTGTTTGGCAAAATGAGTAGCCAGAGCTGTCGAAAAGGAATGTAATTGACTGTTTTTCCTTTTGAATAAGCATACTCTGGCCTGTCGAAAACTTTGTGAATTCAGCCCCCTGCTTCTTTCAAATGAGTTTGTGATTTGTGTGTTTGGTCCAGTAATTACCAGAGCTGAAATGACTTCTTTTCAGCCACTTTTCCCAAATGGAGCAAGACAGCCACAAATAACAGCTTCATCACAGTAAACGGCCTGTGGAAGCCCATGGTTGCCTATTTAAAGGCTCTGCGTTGCTGGAATATAGCCCCCTTTAGTAGTCATAATTTTCCCAAAGCAACCATTTTACATTGCAGTTGAACTGACTTTTACATTAATTTCTGCTCAGCAGGCTCTTTTCATGACTCTTTGTGCTTGTTACACAGAAAACTTGAGCACGATAGTGAAACTATACTGGAAATATAATAAACCAAATAAACTTTAACAGGAATATAACTCTTAAACTTTTATTAGCCCTAATATGCAACAATCCTATGATACTGTGGTTATATATTGAATTATTCGCCATGAAGTTGAAGTTTATGTTTTTAAAAGGAAGTAAGTCAGGTTATGTATTTTTTATATCCTAAATGGCACTGGTCCTTTATTTTGTATTAAAAGAGTCAAAAATCACACAGTGGACACGGTGTTTTAAAAAGCAAGGAGATTATGTCGAAAAATGATGTAAAATTCTTTTTTAAGTTTATTACAATAAATTCTACAGCTAGAATGCGGGTAATTTTGACTCACTGTCTTATTAACTAAACAATACTATTCTAAAAAAAACAATTCTAATAATAAAAAAAAGAAATTAGTCAATATGAAATAATACTATTTTTCTTTTAAAGCTGCAGGGAATCCTCTTAAAAATCAGTCTCATAAATTATGGAACAGAGAGAATTTTGAAAGCATACAGGTATCCATTAAAAATCCACTTTCTAATACCCCATTAAAAAAAAAATGGTTAAAACATGTTTATCAATATAGCTGAGATACATAAAATGTTAATGCATAGTTTCTGGTTTATATTAATTATTGTCTCAATCCCTATTCAATTTAAATTCCCGAACGTAGTCATGATGGAAACAAGATTTTGGGAAATCATCTATCTAAAAGGTTTCTGATTATAGCTGGCATGACTGTAATCGAGTTGCCACCTTGATGTGTATGTTGTGGTAGTGTCCAGTGGTGCTTAGTTACTGAACGGAGTGATTAACATGTTAATTAATAATACCATTTTTTAATATACTGTAGGGAATTGGTGGCTCAGTGGTAGGTTGCTTGCTTGTTCGATTTCTTGCCCAAACCCCAGCCACTGGATGCAGTAATGGTCCCAAGCCCGAATAAAATGGGAGGGTTGTGTCACGAAGGGCATCTTAAAACCAGTGCCAAGTCGTTGTGTGGATTGGATGGTCCGCTGTGGCGACCCCTCAATGGGAACAGCCCAAAGACTCATAAGAACATACATTTTCCTATCCGTCCGATGATAAAAATGTTAGCCACTTTGGCTGTTTTGGTTGGCAAAAGAGTGATTTTATCAACATTGATCACTCACTGAAACATTGGTCACTGTTAACTTAAATACTAACATAGCACACATGCAAAGTCCAGATTAAACACTTACACCCTGGATTCCCAGGACTATGTGTTTTCCCCTTTTTCTGGGGCAGCCAGTAATGTCATCATCCAGGATACTGTCACCAAGTTTGACATTTTCACCATGCCGCCATGCCCATACAACCCATCAGCTGCCCATATAAGCCAAAGACAGGGATCCCACTGTGCTGGCAGCATACCCATGAGCAGGTCCCCTCTGATTCTCTAAAATTAACACACTTAATCACAAATCCATTTCATTCCTGGTAACTGTCATCACCAAGAACCTTATTATACTTGGATACCCCTGGATGCATCTTCATGACCCTCTGATTTCCTGGCCTACAAAGATGATCCCAATGTGATGCATTAATCATTGTCTCTGCCTTTCATGGCTGCTATTATAGACTCCACCTTGATAAAAGGTGTAATGCAATCGTTCGTGGTCCATATTGAATTCTAAATTGCTTTCCAAACCCCTGGTTAAGGGTCCTACGTGGTATGTGTGTGTTTGACGATCGTTGTACACCCCAGTGCACTGACTTTGAATTTAACGCTACTGTATTTAGGATTCAAACTAAACAGAGCTGATATCCTACAGCGAAATAAAGGAAAAAATAAACAGAAACTGATGTATCCACCATCTCCATGGTTTATTTTCTTAAATGTTTGGATACATAGTACCGGATAAGAAAAAAATACAATTACAATAACCATCAATATGTAACTGTCAATCGCCAGATCTGCCAGTCGCGGTTTGTTAGTTAGTTCCACGTGTGAAAAATGATTGTCCTGGCAGATCCCCAATTTACGAACACTTGAGAGAGATATGAACAGACCGCAGTTCTACTTCCGGTTCAATCACGGAAGTAGCTCAAGTGTATAGTCAAATGAATTGGTATGCTTTTCATTGTATACTCGTGTTAAAGGCGTGTAAGACTCACTTTATCAAACTTAAGAACAAATCAGACTTACGAACATCCTGAACGCAACTTGTTCGGGGACTACCTGTATATCAAGTGAAAGCTTAAATCTGAATCTACAGTACTAAACCTTTATCATAATCTGGTTATCTGGTAATCCTCACCTTCTAAGTTTTGTATTTTGAATTTCGTGTCCTGTTATTGTTGTTTGCACTTCGACTGACCTTTTACTACCCCTTGACCTTGATTTTTGTCCTTGACACTTTGCATTGTTACTATGACCAGGTTTCATTGAACAAATGCTAGATGTTGGGTAAAGTTAAAGCGTTTCCCCTGGCTGTTATGTAGCACTGACATTGGAGACTCCTTCCAAAAATGCTAAATAAATCTCTCCTTATAGAAAATGCCATTGATTGTGTGCTTTAAAAAAAAGTCCATCAAATTCAGCAGTACAATAATAATAGCACTGAGTTATTATTTATTGTTTGGTATGACTGTTGTAGAAAAAACAACACACACATATAGATTTACATCTACATTACATATTCATGTGGCAGGTGTAGTTATGCAAAGTGACCTGCAAGTTAAGAAAAATACGCGCACACACACACACACACACACACACACACACACACACACACACACACACAGCAGAGATCTGTTAAATGAGCTGGCAAGCTGGTATATACAAACCCATCCGCTTTAAGGGGAAGGTACTGAGAGTGTTTCTGCATCAGTGCTAGCAGAAGTGCTCCAGGCATTTCTTGTTTGAGGAAATCTGCAGAGCGAGCAAAGTTGAGCATTTTTTTTTTTTTTACTCTACTGCAAAAGTGAAAGAAGTCAGGTTTTAGCCTTAAAAACACAAGCTTGTGATAAGAATCTAGTGATACCTTCATACAAGCTACAGTAGTGATAAGAATACAGGGGTCATTCACACACTTTATAATTCTACTTTTTCTTCTTCTGACAATATTTACTATATACAGTATGGCTATATACATATAGAGCAAAGTTTTAAGATAACATGACCAACAAAACCAACAACAACAAATCTACATCAGTTATAGCAGTGTGCTCGGTTTCACAGATGTTCATTCATTATTCATTATCGCAAATAACACTTCATTACCGCAAATAACAAAATGATCAAACATGGTGTTATTTATTAAGAACAGGAGAAATCATTTTCAGGCTAAATGTGATAGAAATACTTTGTAAATAAATGTCATTTTTGACCTTTGGGTATTCAAGCTACAAAGTGAGATATGTATAATGTATCTTGGTGGTGAAAGACCTTAATCAAGGGCCAACAGGGGGAACCTGGCGGCGACAGGGCTTGAACTGGGTACCTCCTGGTCCTCAGTCCAACAATTTAACTTTATCTAGCCACCACTACTTATGGTTAGCACTGTCCCCTTGGTTCGATCCTGTCTAGGTTCTGTGTGCATGTAGTTTGCATGCTCTCCCCATGCTTGGTGGGTTTCCTCTGGGTACACTGGTTTTCTTCCCACAATTGAAAGACATACAGCTTAGACTAAATGTTGTTTCCAAATTTCCCATAGTGTGTGAAAGAATGTGTAAGTGTGTGTACCCTGCAATGTTTTGGCACCCTGTCCAGTGTACATATATACATATATACAAACACAACTGGTGACTGGAGAATATATATATATATATATATATATATATATAGGTATTATATATACGTATCGAAATCTATCTATCTATCATATACTGTATGCCACTTACAATGCCACTTACAAATGTTAGCATACCCTTAAGTAGTTTCAGGGGTCAGCTGGTTATCTTAACCACTGATTTCTAGACAAGCCAATAATTGTTTTGGGGTTAAAAAAAAAAAAAGTCAAGTTAACCCTTTCAGGCTCAAATTAAGTTTTTGTTGCTAAAGGACAACCAAGTCCTGCAGTGGTACTTCTGAGTAAAAAAAACTCATTAAATATGTATCTGGGGTAATAAGGTAGTTAGTTTTTAACTGTTGCAAATCAGCAACGCCTGCCTTGAAAGGGTTAAGTCAACAAGTTACAGTAAGTCAGCTGATTCGACCTAAGGGCCATTTGTCACAGCTAATCCCCATAACGTCATGTCTTTTGGAGATGTGGGAAAAACCAGTGGATCTGGAGGAAATTCGCAAGGATGCAGGACGAACATGTGACATTCCACACAGAGAGCAACATATTATTAGCGTATTTATAAGGAAAACTTATTGAAACAAATTATACATGTACTTTATTACATAGAAAAATGAAAGCAAATCTGCAAATTTCAAAATAGGCACCGGTGGCGTCAACCAGTTTCCTCAAACGGCCAGGGGTGAAATGCACTTCTTCTGAAGGAAGTCCTTTGGGATATTGCTGAGAACCTCCTGAGTCTCCATGCCTCCAAGTCCTCCAGTGTGTGCTTGCGTAGACCCATAGAAAAAAAAAATCACATGGTCTGAGATCTGGACATGGGATGCTGTTCCAATGATACTACTAAGATCTATAGTCATTAAATATCGCCTAATTAATTTTCATCCACCCTGTAGTCCTCGGGTTTTAGCCTCATCATCAGAAAATTGGTGTCAAATTACTGAGTGTTTGAGCTTCAGAAATATCCAGAGCATCTTAACATTTGCAAACCATCTGGGAGCCACAGCCTAATTTATTCCTTTTAGAAACAAGCCCGGTTTACTTAAGCAGCTGTAACTCATTAATCTTCTAATGGATTCTTCTGAAATTCTAAAGTCATGTGTAGGAAATAATGTTTTTAGGAAGAATGCCAAATTTTAGGAGTGTTCTGAAATATTTAGGAAGCAGGACAGATTTGGCATTTCAACTAGAAATTGTTCATCAAAACCAACTGAAAAAGGCAATCTTTTCTCTAAGATTATCTGCAGTGATAGCAATCTAGATAGGTAAGCAAGTTGACCAATAATTAAAGAGAAAAAAATTGATTTAACCACAATTCAAAATCAATAAAATACCTAAGTATGAAGGATTAAGTATTAGATAAAAAAAACTACTTTTAAAGCTTCATTAGGTAAGATTTGCTAAAATTGGTAAAAACAGATGGAGTTAAATACTTTTTATTTATTTATTTATTTTAATTTAATTTAAATTAAACCGACCCCCATTTCCACCCATGTACACATTTACGGCAATTTGCAGACGCCCTTATCCAGAGTGCCTTACATTTTTATCTTGTTACAGTATACACCTGAACAGTTGAGGGGTTAAGGGTCTTGCTCAAGGGCCCAACAATGGTAACTTGGTGGTGGTTGGGTTTGAACCTGGGACCTTCTGATCAGTAGTCAAGCTACCCCCTACGCTGAATCTCCACTTGCAAAATTTCTGATCTAGATTTTGTATGATAACTAGAATTACCATTAGCAAGGACGGTCATGACATAACTTTAAGCGCACTTATAAAACCCTCTGTAAGCATGCAACTTCTCCTTACATTGATTTATTCGGATGGAAAGAGACATTGGGAGAGGCCAGTCCAAACACTCAACAGTCATTCTGGACCAGAAGGCTCTTTTTCTAAACTGTTTTTTTTTTCTTTTTTGATCTATATGTTCCCATATTATTTGTACAAGAAATGACTGAAACTAATACTGCCTAGTTCACATGTAAATGTACTTTAGCTGTGGTTGTTGTTTTAAAGTCAGCCACTAGATATCAGTATTGCACTTTAAATAATTTCCTCACGCGCCTCAAAGAGACAGACTCATGCACAACAAACCGAATCCTTAAAATGTTACCATGATGCTCCGATTCAAGCACATCAGCACATGTCTTGTGTAGAAAACCATGACGTTTTGGGACGCTTAAAGACGTGCACTATAGACAATATATGATTTTGCACCTTGACTACAATGTATTATTCATATTAAACGGCAGTGTAAATACGTTAGGTCCATCAGTGATCTGAAGTGTGTAGGCGTGCTTTATTATTGCGGTAGTGTGAGTACATGCAGTATATACAGTACAAGGGGGTTGATGTTAAACTTGGACTGGATGAAATTTTTGGGAAGTATGGCGATGAGACTCTGAGCTGCAGTAAAACAGTTGAATGGTGCAAACATTTTAAAGAAGATTAAATTATTTGTCACACGGCACAGTGAAATGATTTTTTTCACAGGTAACGAAGCTGGGATACATGGCACCTGACGAGGATAGGGTTAAGGGACTTGCTCAAGGCCTCAACAGGGGGAGCGTGTCAGTGCTCGGGCTTGAACCCCCACATTTCCGGTCAGCAACCCAGCACCTTAATTGACTGAGCCACCACTGTTCCTGGAAGCCCTAAACAAGGAGGCATATCTGTGAATGATGGAATTGGTTGAGGTGTCTCAGAGCCCACTGCAGAGTTCCTGTAAACATTCAGATAATAGTGGATTGCCTGTTTGTTGAAAATCAATAGATAAATTGTCAAAAACCTGCTGAAGAGACGCATCTGTCTGGGAAACTGTACACACAATCATTCACGAACACCTCTTGAACATTACAAGATCTCAGCTGGGATTTATTGCCACACCCCCTGTACAGGCCAGTCCTCGCTCCAAGCCATTTCCACACATTTGGGCCATTAAAGGAGTTCCTGGGAGGCCAGTTTCAGAAGTAAGAGCAGGCCTTTCGATCATTGCTCAGGCATACTGTGAAAACATATCCAAGCAATAGTGAAACGCTGGTATAAGTACATTAGTGTAGCAGCGGATTCTATAGAGAAATAAAGGCAGTTTCAACCTTTATAACTGTGTTCTGTTATTCTGCACAATCAAACATCTTGGTTGGATTTGAACACCCCTCATATAGACAGACATACATATACAATATGTGTATGTATGTGTGTTTGTGCTTGGTACTCAGAGTGACTGAATAAGCAGTGTGTAGGTACCAGCTCTCGGATCATAAACCCCCCCCCACCCTCCCCACCCCCCAATGCTCCCCATGCCCCATCGCTCTCTCTCTCTCTTGGCTGTGAGCAGGTGGCCTGCCAAAATGCATAAAGCTACTATGACAGATCATACTTTTTCCCATCTGCCAAAAGTACCATGTATTTCGCATTCAAATAAGTATCGAGAAGAAAAGAACAGTCATGTGCTTCTTTGGGTTCCTCCATGCAGCCATGCTACACGTTGTGAGTCTAGATATGCTTTTCAGAAAAGAAAACTTCATCACCTCTATTTAGGTTACAGGAAACAGCCTAATTGCTAATTAGGATATGATAAATCTATGCATGGGAGAAAGACAGCCAGGAACAGATCACATGGGCCATCATTAGTGGGTATTTAGAGTTGCAAAGAACACGAAAAGCCTACTGCTTAGTATAACAAAGGTCCTCATTATTTGCAGGCCTTGTTTACGTCACATTAAAAACTGTGTGGCTGGTAAACGTGTTAGAATAATCAGTATACAGTTTTATAATGTAAAGAATAACGCATAGTGAGATTTGCTGTTATTGGGCAACAATCCATGACTGGTTGTTGTGATGCATCCCAGTATGAAGCTGCATCACTATAATCATCAAACATGGACTTTTTTTCTGCAGGGAACAGCATTTTTCTTATTATAGCATTTCCGTTTGCATAATTGAATTAATAAATTACTGCATCGTGATTATAGTTACATTTAAAGTTGTGAAATACTAATTAGGTCTCCTTATCTCTTTTTGTTATAACAGCTGTAAACAACAGCCTCACTTTTATTTTCTCTTGACATTTAAATAAGACAAAATTGCTGTCCTAGTCTTTCTTGGTACTAAAACTTTACAAACTGGTGACTCCTTCAATAAATGTTAGATAAATGTCCTCTTATGGAAAACTTTACCAGATTAAAAATATATATAGTTTCTGCAGAGCGTATACTGTACAAGTTCCTGTGTATGAACTGTTACTATAGAAACAATAACTTATAGTGTAATCACTAGCTCATTAAAACAAAACTATTAATATCAATTAATTAAACAAACAATATCCAGTTTTCTATTACTGGATCAATCAATCAATCAACAACAACAACAACAACAACAACAACAATAGTAATAATAAAACAGTAATACCTATATAAATCTGTTCTATGGCCAGATCCATACATTAGGCATTGAGGAATTACAGCCATTTTCCTAGACACAATTTTGGTGGCTCATAAATAATGGAACGACTGGCTGACAAGCAGCTGCATGGTGTGGCCTGTTCCTTTGATAATAGATAACAAATCCAGTAGATAAAAGACCTGCAGGGGGTTCTGAGTTAAATTTACATTTATATTTCACTTGAACTCTCAACGTGAGGTCCAAAGAGGTAGCTATGTATGTGAAGGAGGAGAAATCCATGGAATATAACTAAAGTGGATGAGCACAAAAATCCTGTAAATGGTGAAGAACCCATTTTCAACACCTTTCCAAGTCAAGAACACCCTTGAGGAGGTCGGCATGCCATTGTCACAGTCTACAATCACAGTCAAGACACGGCTTTATGGAGTAAATACAGATGCTTTACCACAAGGTGCAAACCACTGGTAACACTCCAGAATAAAAAAAAAAAGCCAGATAAGACTTAGACAGATTAGACAGATTCTTTGGACTGATAAACCAAATTTAACTGTCCAGAATGATGGAAAGAGAAAGAAAGGAACAGCTCATGATCTAAATACATACCCTCTGTCAAGCATGGTGGCAGTGTTGTGGCATAGATGTGTACGGAAACTGGCCACTGCTGTTTATTCATGGCCTGATTGCTGATAAATTTACATTGGGCTATACTCTCTGCCTAGATTCAGCCAAATGATGCAAACATTGCTTCATATTGCAGTTGGATAATGACCTAAAACATACAGTGAAACCTACACATACTGTAGAGTTTTGCAAGGCGAATAAAAGGTATATTTTTGTCACCTGATCTCAACCCACTTATAGCATACTTGTCTTGCATTACTGAAGACAGGACTGAAGGCAGAAAGACCTACAAACAAGTAGCTGCTGAAGGTAGATGCAGTAAAGGCCTGGCAAAGCATCTCCAAGGAGACTCCAGGCACTACAAAAGATTTTCAAAGTATCAAAGGTTATCCTTTCCACTATTCCATTATTTATAAAAACCCCTCAAATGTATAGGAGGCGTATAAAAACGGCTGTACTTCCTGAATGCTTAACGACACACTTTTGTCAAACTCCATAAATTAAAGCCTAAATTCTTGACTTCAATCACATATTTAGTGTTTCATTTTAAATTCAATGTGGTGGTGTGGAGAAGCTTTCTCTTTCTCTTTTCTTCGTTCCAAAATATATGGCCCTGACTGTATAGCTTGGCTTATTCTATGCCTTGTGATGTTTTGTGGACAATTGTTTAGATCCAAATGCAAGTCCCCTGACTTTTCAGACAGCACAGTCTCTGATATTGTCCATGAAGTTCAGAATTTGGACCAGTTTTTTTTCTCAGTGGAATGAATCGTGAGTTCATTGAGCGTTTCCCTGCGCATTGTGGAGAGCATGTAGTTTTTAATATATAGAGTGCATATAGTCTCATCTCGCTCACCTTCATCCCCGGTAATGGAATTGGCCAAGTGTTCCGACTGCACCATTTCCACAATAACAGAGTGGGGCGGGACATCAGAAGATTTTTTATTGATAACAACAAATTTATTTACATGTAAGTACATTTAAATGGTATTTAGGGGTTATATACTGTACCGCAATAAGTAAACTGTTGTACTTAATGGGGCCTGCGTGGTCATTCTTGCACTTTTACATCCCCTCCTCTATTATTACAATTACAGTCCTATTAAATTCATTCACAGATCAGCATATGACCACCAACTGCTTCGCCATTATGGAAATGAATCTATTCAACAACCATAAGAAGAATTTTTTTTTTCTGAATTCATTGAATTGCATTTAATTTCAAGAACAGCTACAACTTGACATAATAAAAACCATTGAAAGAAAGATCTACATTAGAGTCACAGAAGTTAATATGCATACACAATTAGCCTTTCAATGCTAATATGGTAAAGGAAATCACCGCTAATCCAATCAGTGATAAAACTCAGTTCTATAAAATCACAGCTGGAACATCACTGACCTACAAAGCATTTTCATTATTCAGACAAAATTCATATTCTACGAAGCCTAGATCTGCCATGTTTGGTAACGAAAGTGTTTGGTAGCGCTGTGTCTAACACATTTAAATATTAAAGCAAGCTTTGATAACTGACGCTAATTGAATTTGTGCATGGGCCGTGACTGTCGAGTCATGTCTCGGGTTTCTAAATGAATAAAAAGCACGAAGAGACAATTTACAGATACACGATGAATTCCTGAGTGTGTACACACATTTGAATAAATGAAATAGGACTTATGAAACCAAAGCTAATAAAGCAGCTTAAAAAGAGCGTTAAAAATCATCACGATCGATAAGGATAAATGCGACTCGAGACCACATTACAACTCCTTTCATCCTGTCATGCCTGAACACAGCAAAATCCTCAGATTCCTGAAGGGAAGAGCAGAGATCTGTTTCCCATGTTCTTTCCTCCCTAGCTGTTCTCACCATTCTCTCCCACTCCTTTAATCAGCCGTTTATTTCCTCTTTTCCCTGCAGGACCACGAGGGTTGGCAAATGCCTCCTTGTGAGCTTGCTTCATAAGGGAGGATTTCCTCATCCATGTACTGCTCCGTCAACTCACCCCTGCTGTCTGTCTCCCACCACACATTTTTTATTAAAATAAAAACCTTTATTGATTGATGATTATTAAATATAGTATAATAGTTCTATATTGCACTAAATATACATTCACTTTATACATTGTGTAACAGTGACCATACCAAACTGCCATCTCTCCTTCTCTTCTGCTCTCTCTCTCTCTCTCTCTCTCCCTCTCCCTGTCTCTCTGTCGAGCTATACATGTCGCTCCTGAGCTGCCAATGATCCAGACCCCCTCTCCCCCTGGACCTGTCTGTCTCGTCCTGGTGTCCCGCTTCTGGCTGGAGATCTCGTCGCATGGATGCCCCATGTGGTCTGTCTGGGACTGAGGACGGATCCACTGGAAAAAGTGGATCCGTCCTCAGTCCCAGATGCTGACAGCTGTTCGCTGAGGACTTGTGACTACAGTTGCTCGATAGTTCAGGACTGGAGTTTCCTACAGTCTACCTGAGCCTCCAATAATGAACTGGAATCCATATTAACTTAAACACATCTCCTATTATACTAAACTTCCAGTCTCACACAGTATGATGCAGATCAATCCCTGCTATCCGTTTTCACCCAAAATGAGGAAGGGTTCCCTATTGAGTTTGGTTTCTTTCCAGATTTCGTCCTACTGCCATCTCAGGGAGTTTTTCCTTGCCACTGTCACCGTTGTCTTCGGGCTTGCTCATCAGGGACAATCTTATCATTTTGATTCATACACATTCACATTTCATACAAACTTAAATTATTCTTTTGATTGTGTAAAGCTGCTTTGCGACAATGTCAATTGTTAAAAGCACTATACAAAAAAAATTGACCTGAATTGAATATCGAAAAAATTTATATCGTCAGTCCCCAACATACAAACGAGTTCTGTTCCGAGAGCTCATTCGTAAGTCCAATTTGTTCGTAAGTCAAACAGACAGTGTTTAGGTACTAGGATACTACCACAATTGGCTATGCATGGTATATTATAATACAGTGTTCTTTAGAATCATGTAAATGGTTGAACGAATAATGTTCGAACGAGCCATCTTTTCACCTCGCTCCATTCTTTCAGTTTTTCACTTTTGTCTCCATCGTTATTGTTTGGCGCTTCTTAGAAGTACCAGCCTCATCGCCCCTGCATTTACGCTTGATTCCGGACAACCTGGGATGCACGCTGCACGCACATGGCAATGTGATTTAACTTCCACGACTGAACATGCAATCTTCAATGTCCGTAACTCGGATGTTTGCGTGTAGGGGACTTACTGTATTTCTTTTAGTAATTTCATGTGACCTTTGTTACCATTATATTTGTATTGGATTTCTGGATAAGTACTATGGATCATTTGTTCAGTAGACTGCTCATCATGAAAAGTGATTGACCTTATGATCAGTGAGTCAATGTTTATTTAGGGTGATATTAAATTATTTAGGTTAATTTGCCTTGGTCAATCAGCCTTGACCAGTTAAAAAAAAAAAGAATCGCTAGATCTTCTACAGTGAAATACTGGCATCTGACATCAAGGAACACATGGTAAAGCTGAATTAATTTAATATTCTATGTACAATGCCAGCACTGTCGCCTTGCACCTCCAGGGTCCGGGTTCGATTCCCGGCCAGGCTCGATTCCCGTCTCTGTGTGCATGGANNNCATGTTCTCCCCGTGCTTGGTGGGTTTCCTCCGGGTACTCCGGTTTCCTCCCACAGTCCAAAGACATGCAGGTTAGTTTAATTGGTGTTCTCAAATTGCCCATAGTGTGTGAATGAGAGTGTGAGTGTATGTGTGCCCTGCGATAGTTTGGCACCCTGTCCAGGGTGTACCCCGTCTCGTGCCCTGGGTCTCCTGGGATGGGCTTCAGGCTCCCTGCGACCCTGAATACAGGATTAAGCGGTAGTGACGATGAGAGAGTGAATGTACAATGCCACTTTGCGTTTCTTTGTATATTGAGATTATCAATAAAATTTTTATATTACACAAAGATAACCCAGGTAAATTAAAAAAGGAGTTTTTAAATTATGATTTTATTTATTAAGTTCAGTTCATTCATGATTTAACAAGGTGATACAATTCTTTTTCACATAAGGCCAGGCTGGTTTCTAAAGCTTTTTTTACATCTATTAAAATTAGTTTGTCTCAATCATTTAGGTGTGAAAAATATGCCAAAAAAACAAACAAAAAACAAATAGAGAGCAAATAACTTTTCATAGAACTGTACTGCCTCCTGAGTTTTCTCTAAACTAACGCCTCTGCTAGGGAATTACGGTCAACTGAACATGGTGTCAGAAGGTGAGAAAGTTCTTTAAAATAAGAAGCTAGAAAGCATAGTGGGATGCAGTGTGCCTCAGTTTATCATAGAGTCTTTTGGCTTGAGGGGCTGCAGCTTGTGCGGCAGAAATTGGTAGGACATGTCTCACCACCAGAGAAGTTTATATTTAGGGTCAAGGAGTGGGCCAAGTGAATAAAGCAGGTTGAAAGATTTTGCTTTGCATCTTGATTGGAAGTCTGAAGAAAATCAAATGAACGTACTAATCTATGCCATAGGTGAAGAAGCTTAAGATACCCTGGTTTGCGAGTATGAGACAGTTAAAAACAAAACTAGAGGCTCACTTAATAACCCAAAGACATACTCTTTGAGAGACCTAAATTTAACCAGAGGCAACAAGAAGCAGGCGAGTCAATAGATAGCTCCCATACAGCGCTACATTGCCTAGCAGCCCTGCCCGATGAAATGGTAAGATACAGACTTGTGGTGGGTCTGAGAGACAAAATGCTTATCAGAGCAATTACAAAAGGATGGCAAAATGCTTAAAGGTAACTTTAAAGTAGAAACCTCCAACACTAAGCCTGAGAGCGTGCAAACATGGCAGTGCAGCGGCACAGAAGCGAAGCAACAAAGTCCAAGGCAGGCAGCCAGTTAAGAAATCACAAGAGGAAAAACAAACCCAATGTAAGAGAGCATAACCCGCACAACTGTCCAGCAAGAAAATCACTGTGCAGTCATTGCGCAATAAAGGTCCGTATGGAAGAGTTTACAAAACAAAGAAAGCGGTTGAAGTGAACAATGACTGAAGATGCAGGAGGCCCTCCTGGGATAACCGACATAAAAGTGGACAATCACAAAGCGGTGCTCAAAATAGACACTTGATCTGATGTCACTGCTATCCCAGGCCATTTCGAAACCTATTGAAAACAACAAAGGTTATGAATGAGCCAGAAGGGATGCTGTTAAAGTTAAAAGGCGAGTTCACCACCACTCTCAGTAAGAATAAAAGAGACCCTGAAGAAGAGGCCTATGTGGAAGATGGGCTTCAGACACCACTGCTAGGAGCGCTAGTTGCCGTGACATTGAAGCTGGTAGCAAGAATGGATAGGGTCAATCTGGACTCTAAGGAGACCAGCTTTTTTTTCTGGAGTAGGGAATGTGAGCTCAACATTGTACTGAAGCCTGTAGCAAAGCCTGCCTCCATCTCAAAGCCGGGACAAATATATCTCCCAAATGTGCAAACAAGCGACTACTACAAAGGGTTAAAGAGGAGCTCTGTCACACGGTGCAGCCAGGAGTCATCTCTAAGGTAGATCTTCAAACAGAATGGTGCGTAACTATTGTAGTGGTGCCTAAGCATACAGTGTTGACAAGGCGGAGGCAGTGACACTGACAGCCTGGCTGGGCTACTGGAGGGCGAAGTTACAACATCTAATGGCCGCGGTCAGGTGAGACACGCTGGTGGGCTGAGCCGAAGAGGGCAGAAGGCAGAAGTTGAAGAGGTGGCTGGGCGCCGCTGCAGGTTCTTGGGAAGCTGCTTTCTCGCTTTCCCAGAGTAGGTTTTTATTGTCATTTCAACCATATAGATACCGAAAAGATCCTCTCACCAGACTGCGCCCCCTTTCATAGGCTGTGGGTGACAGTGAGGTGTTAGGTGATAATCTGCGTCCAGGCCTGGTGAGTTAGGGTGCCCTGCCCCTTCCCTGTACACAGTGGAGCTGTCCATGGTGCTGGCTATGCTGAGCTCTGAAAGAGAAAATAAAGAGCTCTTTACAAGCAACAACTGAATTCTCATCCAGATGAATTGTTGTTTTTCAGCGATATCTGACTTTATTATAATCCACACAATATCAATAATCTGGTGTTTGCCTTTTTTGGTTGAATCGCTGAGCTTTCCATTGGAAAGAGGCAAGGGCTATCAGGCCTATCAGCTGTCACAACAGGCAGAGTTAAAATTTTCACTGACCTGACAGAACGGAATAAATGCTGTTTCAACTGCAGGAGGTACATGTAGGAGTGATATTTAAACAAGTGTCAGTTTTGAAAGAGCAAAATTAAGTTCCTGGGACAAAGTAATTGTTAAATCCCAAATTTCAATTAGGTACAAATAGATTCGCACAAATGATTGCAGCATGTTGGACATTTTATTAGTGCACAGATGACACTTAGGAACAGACAAAAAAAATTAGATTTACGTACCATAAAGTCTAATAAGGAGCAGAAGATAACAGAGAGATGCGGTGCTTGGATAGAATGGAGTGTCTGAATAACCACTTTTCATCTAATTTCTACAATACTTAATGCCTAATTCACCACAATGCTTTGACCAGTTTGAAATCTTTTGAATTAATGGTTTTCTGTTATTACAGGCTGTGAAAATTATTTTAATAGACACTGCAGGAAGTCTGACTCTAACCATTTCACTCGAACCATTTTACTGAGAAATGAAATAAAGAAGCAACATGTCTGTGTATACAGTATACTGTACGGGGACAAACCTTAAGGATTTTACCTTTATAGATTCGAGCAATGAATACAATTTCACACCACGCCATTGAAGCCCAAAATTAAACTATGGTGTATTTTTCCTGTCACTCATTTTTTTTTTTTCTAAAACAAAAAGGCGTACAAAGTCTCAAATTAGCCTCCTTTTAAGTTTCAAAAGAGTGTTTTTCAGGATCTAAAATAATTCTCAGCTTTTGCTTCTCTTTTTTAGTCTCAGGCAGAGAAAACAAAGAACTCCCTATATGGAAGCAATCTAGTCTCATCCCACCCTCATTCATACAGTACATCTCATGCTGAGCTCTGAAAGAGAAAATAAAAAGCTCTTTGCAAGCACTAACTGAATTCTCATCCAGATTAACTGTTGTTTTTCAGCAATATCTGACTTTATTATTATCCACACAATTAATTTTAATGATTAATTTTGCATTATATTTGCAGGCTGAATGAACAGATTGAAAATTATTGCTTGTAGGCCCTTGCAGGTATTAGCCAAATGATATTTTCTGTATTTCACTAGAGTATTCCACTAGACATGATTCAGTTTAGAATTATGTGTCACTTAATATAACTTTATTATGATTGTTTATTGCAATGTTTAATATGTTTGAGCTGACAAAAAGTTATTTAACCCCAACTGATGCAGTGAGTAACAACCTTATCAGAACACATATCCTTCGGTCATGGCAAATATGTTACATTATTTTCAGAGGGGTCAAATTATTGGCCTGCATTGAGCAAAGAAAACAACTAAGAATTACTGACTATTGAAAACTAAGATTGCTAATTTGGTGGATATGGTGTTTTCTAATGCACTTTAGAGAAAAAAAAAAATATATATATATATATATATCTTTACATTGTAGTGCCTAAATAAAGATAATTGACTATTAACTTTTTAAATACAACTGTTATCCTTATTTATTTATTTATTTATTTATTTATTTATTATTATTACTAATTTCCATCTATCTATGAACCTCTGAAGTCCAACTAGGGACAGTGGAGGCCAATGGTGAGCATTGTATTCCAATTTCTTACAACTGTGGTAGGATCTCTGATCAACAGTCACACACTACGGGCAATTTGGGAACACCACTTAGCCTAATCTGCATATCTTTGGACTGTGGGAGGAAACCAGAGAACCCGAAGGAAAGCATGGGGAGAACATGCAAACTCCAGGCACAAAGACCCGACGTGGGAATTAAACCCAGTACCTGAAGGTGCAAGGTGTGACAGTGCTAACCACTAAGCCAAAGCAATGTGTTATTAGTATTATTATATTTTGTACTCCTTTAATTGTAATCAGTTACATTACAGCATCACTTTCTGATAAAAGTAACTAGTTCGAGTACTTTTCCATTGCAGAAAATTAAAACTCCTTTGTGATTCCTCATGCATGTTGTTTTAGACCTTTATAATTATTCTACCGTCATCACTCAGCCCATAATCTGTTAACTACTAAAACCCCTATCTCACCTACGCGGTTTCGCGCGGTGGCAGTAAGTACGGTTCATCATGATTGACCGCGAGTTTTGGCGCTGTGATTAGGTTTCCATCTTTCAGCGCATCTGTCCGCTCATAGTCAAACCACGTAGGTGAGAAAGTGGTATAACAGCAGGAATAACGGAGGGGGAATAATTCGGAATAACGGATTAAATTTTTGAAAAAGTAACTAAATAACTGACTACTTAAACACATTAGATTACTCGTTACATCAAAAAAGTAACCCAAGTACTCTAACTTTGAAACGTGTTACACCCAACACTGCCTCTGTAGTAGCTAACGTTATTAGCAACTTGTGGAAGAAGTCTAACTAAGGCACATGTTGCTCTTCAATAAAAGAAGCCATAATTCATCCATTACGGAGTTTTTATTGGGTGACATTTGAGCTGTGTTAGAAATTCAGGTTTCACTTCACTTCTGCATACAACACAAAGGTTTTGAACTTCTCTGTCTTATTCAGTATCAATATATAGAGAAGTGTCCTCCGTGACCTTGGCAGCAAAGCATTAAGAGCTGGCTCAAGGGCTGCTGTGTACAAATTATATGTACGCACTAAACTGTGATAAATGCAAGTATGGTCACTGTATGCTTAAAAATAAACAAGTATAACGATTTCCTTGGGTACATCTGTGTGGCGTGACTGTCAAAGATCAATTGCCTTGAACCAAATAGCAAAGTATTACTGTATATTTGTTTTTTATTATATTGTATCATATTGTTTATAGTATTGAGTACTGTATTGTAATTTGTTCTTCCCAGTTGCCCGGTTAAATCACTTTTAGCTTCGATTATACAATGTGTCCAGTTCATGTGTGAAAATGATTCCTTATGCCCCCAGAACCACTCTTTCACTCTGCAAAAGTGTCGATCTAGACTCATCAGACCATGTGACATTTTTCCATTGCTCCCAAGTCCAATCTTTATGTTCCCTAGCATATTAAAGCCTTTTATAAATTAACTAACAAGTGTTTTTTTTTATGGTAACACAGCTATTGCTATTTAAGCTGGTGAGTTCTCATTGCGTCGTGTGTGTGTGTAAATGTTCTTACTTTCACTACAGCTATGGGCCCGTTTCCCGATAACGCACACTCTTAGCGCGCTAAGAAGACTCTTAAGATATATCTTACGTAAGTTGATTACTTTTCTAAGTGTGTTCCCAGAACTGTCCCTTAGGAGTCTTCTTAAGTCGCTGCCTCTTACGTCCGACGTTACAAGGCGCTGTCTACAGTGAAGGTA
>JAQQZT010000002.1:7505670-7518373 GCA_030068275.1 Clarias platycephalus
AGGACAAACTGGTATTTATTAGACTCTAATGAGCACCTCAGTTCAGGTGAGCAACTCTCGTCACCTGACTGAGGTGCCCTCTGGGAAACCGAGTCTTTAAACTAAAAAACTAAAAAATAAACACTGCCCTCTAGTGGGCAACCCTCACAACCATCTAGGTTTTGGGGGACCCTTGTGCCACCTAAGCAGCTCTGGCCTTTTGGGGTGTGACTCCAAAGGGCCTCTGGGGGTGTGCTGTGGTATCTGGCACCAGGGCTATGGCAGCGAATCCTTTGGGTGCTGTGGGCTGTAGGGTGGGGCCTCTATGCATCACATTGGTGCCCAATTGAAATGGGATATGGGAAGTTTGGAGGCCAGGTATGTGTATTTTCATGTATTTGGCAGGGAGTGGTACTCTGGGTGTTCTGGTGGGTTTTCATCATGGCCAGCATTGTCATTTTTGGTCATTTGTCCTGTATTGGATTTTTGTAGAACTGAACTGGATGGGCTGCCCTTTGCTCAGTGTGGGGATGGGTGAGCCTTGAATGCCCATGATCCTGTCAAGTGTTATGGGGTATTAATGTTAAGGCTGATCTATGAATATTTATTGCAGGCCAAATCTGACTGTAAGTGGGCAGGTTTGAGATTTTCACAGCATCGGGCCAATCATACCACATGTGCCTGGCATTTCAATATTGTGCTGAAAGTGGCCCAACTGTAATTTCCGGTCCATGTCATCCCTTGGATATGGTTTCATCAGTGATCTTATCATGAGCTTGTTTGTCTTTGTGTTGCAGCGGCTAGATTCGGATGCCAAATTACCACAGCAGCCCGTGGGCCAGATGTGAGCAGTAAGTGTGAGCCAGCACTGGTCTATCATTCATTTACCATCTGGGTAAGCAATAAATGGTGATTCATATAATATTATAAGCTTTTCTGTTTGCTCGAATGTCACTAATAGGGATGTGAAATACACCATGCTGATGTTTTTCTATTGGTTGTGTTGTATACAGCATGTCTTTCTGTCTGCTTCTAGTGAAAAAGGGCTGACCGTTTGATTTGCTTCCCTGGGGTTATAAAGATGGAGAGCACTATGACAAGCCACTTTCACATTTTACTTCTTTCATCCAGATCTGCATGTACCTCCATGAATGTCTGCAATTTTTCAGGCAGAACTAGTGCTCATTAATCCCGATACTCTCTCAGCCATTCTAAGGCAGTCTTTCACAATAGCCCATACAATAACTGTCACTATAAATGATGTCTTCATGAAGACAAAAACTGCACATTGTGCCTTATCCAGAGAGGATTTTCTTCTTAAATAATGTGGATCTTAAATAAGACAGAATTCCTCAATTACTCTCAGTGGACGCCAGCTCTGGCAAAGCAGCACAGTCATGGGCAATTAACAGGTCGAGCTAGATTTCTCCCACATAGAAGGGAGAGATAGGGAGCTGAATTAATATACAATGCTTTTTATTTCCCAATTCACACACACAAAAAAAATATCTGAAGTTTTAAGGTATAAATTAGTGATAGTTCAAGTAGCTATGTACACTGTGCCAAAGCTTTGGGTCATTCTGCTTGAGAATGAAACTGTACACAAAGTTCAAGAACATGAATGGAATGAAGAAATGAACATAAAAGCAGAAAGTCTCAACTCAAGTTACACTCTGGATTAAAGAACAAGGTATATATATTTATTTATTTATTTATTTATTTATTTAGATTTGGTTTATCATCATGGCACATTATTTATTAATTAGTTTCATTCTTTCATGTGGGAGCCAAGGAAGAAGAAAGTGCAGAATAACAAGGAAAGTAATTAAGATCAGGCCTTTGAGCTTGAACTGTGTTAGTGAGAACAGCTGCTAGGTAGCTGTCTGTGAATCCTGTGGGAGTTTAAGTGCCACATGTGCTTCAGAAAACTCAGAGGAAACTCATGGTATGTGAGAAATGCACTTAAATGAACTCAACTACTGTATGAGAGCTTACTTTGATTCATTAAGAAATAGAGATGAGTTATTTAAAATGAAGACCTCAGATGATGAAGATTCAGATGATGTTTAATCCTAGCTCCAGATGTTCCAATCTTGGGCTACACAGCATCTGGGAAATTTTGAACATTTCTCTGGCAATAACTTTAAGGTTCCTGACAAACGTTTGTGGACAAAATGTCCACATGAAACATATTTTAGAAAGTTCTTACTTATTTCACTAAATCATTAACAAGTTTATATTACACACTATCATGGTATCTCCATGGGTGCTGCGGCATTACAGTTGTGTGATTCTTTATTTACTTAAAAATATTTCTTTTAAACCAGATTCCCAATGTTGATATAGATCTTAATATATATTATATTTACAAATATATATATTATATTTACAAATATAATATACATTAAAATATATATACACAATATATTCTGTTAATGCACATCTGATGTATGTCTTAATTTATAATTTTTTTACATACTGTAACTTCTTGTTTTGTTACATTGTTATTGGGCATTAGCACAAACATGCAGCTTTCAGTGAATTAATAATAATAATAATAATAATAATAATAATAATAATAATAATAATGTAAATAAATAAACATTAGCACCAGCACACTAGTTGCCTGTGGAGATCATCCCATTGATCTCCATGGCCCGACAGTCAGAGGTCAACAAGGTGGCCTTCGAGGTCATGTCTCAGACATGCTGTGTCCTGTCCCAGCAGGTTCTGAAATTGCAACGTCCTGTCCCTGCAATATAATGACCTGGCCATTAATACCCTACCCCATCCTGGCAATGTCGAGCACAATGCTGCGTCATGTTTCAACAAAGACCAAGCCTTGACCCAGCAATGCCAGGCTCTATGCCAAATTTATATCATGCCACACACTAATCTGGCACCCATAGCAAGTTTCTACCTGGCATCCATAGCAAGCTCCAGTGCACTTAATGCCAGCCTGGTTCCCATGCTGGGTTCTGGGGCTTTCATTGGGTCAGGTGCATGTCCAATGCCCATGCCAAGTACCAGCCAAGTGCCCAGGCCAAGTTCACTCACAGTGCCATTGGCAAGTTCTGGCCCAGTGCCCATGCCATGTTCCAGTCCGTTGCCTATGCCAAGTCCTGGGTAAATGCTCAGGCCAAGCTCAGCCCCAGTCACTGTGCCCTTCTTATGCCGAGTTGAAATATGCTCGACACCATTAAAGCCATAGTGTTGGACGAGCTGACGTTAGACAGTGGAGACAATGGAGCAGATGTTTATTTTTACCTTTTTTCCCAGCACTTTTTACATATCTATTTTGTTTTGTTTTCCTGTTGTTGTTCTGTTAATTAGTGAACATCTGATTGATGTTTAAATTAATTATGAGGGTTAATTGTCATTATCACTGGTTGCTGGTATAATTTGTGCCACTCAACTGTCTTGGGTCCTTCATCCCTTCACAGATCGGTGCTCAACCGTACCCCATCTGCCCCACAAACCCAAGAAACTGCCAACCCTATTCTGACACATGCGTATATGACACAGTGCATATGGATGTTAGATGCTAAAATATTTGAAACATGCTAGAACATCCCAATTCACCATTTTAGATACTCTTAGCGACGAAGCGATGCAGAGTGCCTACTGTACAAGCAGTATTATGATCTGCGGTTGCTTCTGTTGGTCAGGACTTGGTTCAACAACATTATGTGCCCCCAAAAAATTAGATCAGTTGATGATCTGACTATACTGAAGACCAGGTTTTTCCATGAATGGATTTTTTTTCTTCCCAGATGGCACAGGTACTGTATATTCCAAGATGACGATTCATCGGGCTTTACTTGTGAAAGAGTGGTTCAGGGAGCATGAGACATCATGTTAACACACGAATTGGCTACCACAGAGTCCAACCCTAAATCTCATTGAGAATCTTTGGGATATGCTGAATACGTATCAGTCCGACCCTCCAATGATAAGAGCAAAATCTTGGAGAGAAATAAATGAGACGAAAATCAATGCAGTGTTAATTTGGGGTTAAAAATTCAACAAAGCAGCTTTATTTTAGAAGTTGCCTAATGAAGGCATATAATATTTGACCCTTAAGACGGAGGTATGGGGGAGGTTGGGGGGGGGGGGGGGGTTATAAAGTATGTGAAGACATCAAAGGGTTAAATTCAGAAGGGAGATAAAAAAGTAAGACAGGTGAGGGATTATAGATGCTATGACATACATAATAAAGTTATATTTATGATTATTTATGATTGAATTTAACGGTTACACACATTGTTTAATAATTTAAATGTGTAATTGCTATAAAAAGTTGGAACCATGCCCAAAACTTTTCTCTAGTCATTAGAACACTTTTTCTGTATTTCACACACCCACGTACAGTACAAAGTTGGATGACAGTTTTAGTGTTCCCCTTGAGTGTCTCGTCTTAAGAAAAAGAAAAAAAAAAAAAAAACAGGAATATGACTCATATATGACACATGACTCGGGCTGTTTTGCTATGGTAGCAAGATGGATAATGGTTCATTCTCAGGACTTAGCATGCTTTTAAGCAGACACATTTTGCCCAAGGTGAATTACATGTGCCAGTTCTAGAACAGTTCCCCCAGAGTAATTTTGGATTAAGTGCTTTGTTCAAGGGCGCTATAGCCGCATGATATCAGGTAAGATCAAACTCATGGTGGGGGAATAACGTGGCCAGAGGTCTAAAATCACTATTACTTACCAGCCAGCCAGTAAGCATAAAACCATTCTCTGTACTGTATGTGAACTATTGATTAAAAAGTGTCTACTGCATATATCACACAGATCCATCATGCTGGTATTGATCTTTTACTTGACATTTTCTCTACATCTACAGAAGAATACTGACAAGTTGTCACATAAAGCAATTGTGCAGAAAAAAATTAATAAAAGGAATTTTCTCTTTCAGGTGTCACACTGCGCTATTATAAAGGGAATATTTAAAATTTATTTTTATTTGTATCTTTTTTGTTTTATATGTATAACCCCAATTTAAAATTTCATGGCTTGATTAAGAATGTACTGCATCAAATGTTATTTTAAAAGCTGATGAATATGTTCAAAACCATATTGTTTAATTTGCAAGTTGTGCTGTTGTGCTGAATATCAGCACGGCTATGATGCAGTTTATAGGCATGAGGCTGCAGCTCAGGTGCTGAAGATATCACAGCTGTGCTGATGTCCAACACGACCTCGAGTGTACAGTATTATTGCTTTTATATTAGAGCTCTCTAAAAAACAAATATTAGCAACAGATTATGCTTTGTTTGTTTATTTAATCGCTTATTTTGTTTTGCCAACAAGTATCTTTCTGTGCCTGTTAGAACTAACAAACTGTAACTGGCAGAGCAGGAGACCAACAGGCGTGAATGTACTGTAGTTTTCTGTAGTTATAGTTATTATCTAGCCAAAATATGAGAAGAATAAACCATTGATGTGGTGGACAGTTCTAAGAAACTATTACGAGCTACTTAATAATATTTAAAAAAAAAATCACTTATTCTGCATTGAAATATCAGCTAACTTCTGGGGTTTCAACACACCAAGTAGTGCCCTTGATTAGGGGATTTGGGATTCAGCCTTGCATTAAATGCTAGTTAGCTTTGTAGCTCATATTAGATCATCAGCAGAAGAACATGGACGGTTGGACGTTATCAGATGTGTTTTCTTGCTGAAAGTGCTTCCGTGACTGGTTGTGAATGTGGAGTTTTGGCATGCAGCTGCTCTTCCCTCTTTCCAGTACTGCAGTACCACTCCCTCTTACTACTCCCTAGTTAAACTTCCTATTGCTGTTATGGTGTACAGTATATCACCACTCATGGTAACTTCAGTTGGAAGTAACTGTTGTGTAATGTTATATTTATTACCACTACCACTACTTACATTGGACTTTTATTAGCTGATTATTTTAATGCTTGACATCTTCACATCCATATAATCATCACATTAGCCTTTCCGTTGCATTTATACGGTATATCTTACATTGTCACGTGGATTTACATTTACTGACCTTTTCCTTCTTCAGTCTCTGCCAACAGGTCTCTAAATACTTATAACATTTCCATTATAAATAGTGAAGTAGCCTTTCACTTAGGCTCACAGTTCATGAAAATAACTTTCTGTAGCTAAAAGGAATGAGAATGTACCCGCTTTATCCTGGTGATATAATTAGGGCAATTACATTCAGGAACTCTGGGTAGGACACAGGAAACCAGGCACACACTCATTCAAAGCTAGAGTACCAAATTGAACTCCTGGTATGCTTTCATACAGTAGAAAATAGATTTTTTTTTTTATAACCTTTTGTAAGCTGCTTTTACATTAGATATTCACTACACATTTGGACTTCTAAGACAAAGAACCAACAAAGAGAGCCCACGAAAAGGTTTTCATTTGCATAAACCTTATCAACAGAACCCACACTCAAGCCCACACTCTTATTTTTCATTCGTCTCATGTTTTGGACACTTTCCAACACATTTCCCGAGCTTTAACTTACTGTTGACATTAAGAGCATGTTCCGTGAAAGTGCCAAATAACTTTAATTAATGGATTATTTGTTCCATAGTGACATATTTAAAAATGACAATAAAAAGCGGTGAACCATAAAGTAACCACTTCTCACTATTATTAAGAATTTACTGAAACATGCATTTGATTTGTTCACTTTTCTAATTGCTTGTTAGTTAGTAGAACCATTTGACATCTGATTAAACATCATGATCACCTGCATCAGACTAATATTCTTAACACAATCTCCAATAAACATAAAGCTGAGAGTCCATAGTGTTTATATTGTACCCTATTGCCAACGTATTGAATATAAAGCATGGTTTCTAGTATATTTTGAGATATTAATCCAGGCAGCTGTCTGGTGCATGTGTTAAAAATCCCTGCACAGCCAGCACACACACTTAACATGGATAGGTTTTATTTGTGCTTGAAGCTCACAGCCAGTAGCCAGCACACATGCTGTGTATAATGTTTAAAAAGGGGGGAAAAGTGACATTTTCCATCGACTACTGTTATGAAGACATTCTGAAGTGGATCAGCATGATCATATGTATAAAAAAAGAGCACCAGGGTATGCATTTTGTGCGAATTTCAGGTCCTATCTAAAAGTTTTTCTATCCACAGGAATGCGTTTCTAAAAATATCTCTGTCTATAGGAAGATGTTAAAAAACAATCACATGAGTGAGTCAGCCCAGAGTGTATGTCATCAAGCTAGAACTTAAACATATTCACATAGGGAGAAGCCCAAAACAATTCATACACACTTCAACATAAACAATATATATGCCTGTCTTCTGAGGATCACATGATCGCATGAAAGATGGTGTGACTATTGGCATCTTTGGAGGAAGCATAATGCTATATATGGCTGCCATAATTCAATTCAAGCTTAAATAAGGGTATAGATAACAACGGATGAAGTATGGATACATTTTTGGGCCACTCTTTATGTACAGTATGGATCTGGTTAATCTGCTCCTGCTTGATACAGACTGCAGTATACGAAATAAATACAACATTTTGTTGAATGTAATTGGGATTATCTTCCACAATACAGATGTGAGATGTGTCAGATGTATAATCTGCGGCATTGGTGGTGTAATGATTTGGCTAATGGGCATTCCCAAATTGTCCATAGTATGTGAGTGTGTGTGTCCTGCAATGAATTGGCACCCTGTCCATGGTGTACCATGCCTAAAGTCTCCAGGCTTTCCATGGTTTAAAAAAAAAAAAAAAAAGAATGATTGAACATGTATCATCATAACATAGCTTCCCTGGGTACCTCCATAGCTACAAATGGATAAAAGTAGAACATTTTATTACTAGCTACTTACAGTATATTCTTACAGTATAACTTTTGCATACAGATTTCTGTCTAGTTCATATGATGATACAGTACCAATCAGCGATGACACTAACACTACCACCTGGTGAACTAAATAACATTATTAATTAATTATTATTAATTAACACCAGTTAATTGGTGACAGGATCATCATCACCCAAGGGTTCACCATGCCCCTGGAGACCAAAGACCAGTCCATGTGGTCCAATCCCACACTGTAGCACAAAGTCCCAGATCTCAATCTGACCGACCATCCATAGAATGCAAGCTATGGACAAACATGTCCAATCTACAATCTGCAGCATACAAAGGATCTGCCCTGGCACCAGACGCCACAGCACACCACCAGAGGTCTTGTGGAGTCATGCATTGAGAGGGCAGACACCCCCTGGCAACACAAGGGGAACCTACACAATATTGTCCTTAATATTTTGTGTTTCGGTGTTATGACTGATCTACAGTATGTACTGTACAGTCAATGCTAAAAAGATCCTTTTGGATTTTAACACGCATGATTACTTAAGCCAAAACACAAGTTGATGAAAAGGTTTATAGACATGAATGGAGATTTAAATATTAACTATTGTAACTAATAATGGAAGTTAGTTCTATGAGTTGCACAATAACACTGGGACATAACAAACCATGACAAATACCATTAAAAGTGGGATGCACTGAAAGGTATTTTATCACCTGATTTTTATTTGAACTTGAATCTCTCTTTATTTGCCATTTGGACTTATACAGGTGTACATGTACTGATACATAGGAATTCTTTTACGGTTCTATCAGTCAGTCTTTAAGACCACAAGATATAACACAACCACAAATGGTGCAAAAAAATAAATAGCTAAAGACAATACTTTTCGATATCCAGAAAATAGGTTCGATATACAGAAAAGGGCAGCTATCGTATGAGAATATTTTCTTATCCTGGGAAGAGAATAGAAGAAAAAAACCCTGATATTGCACTTTAGAAGAGAATGATATTGCCACTGGAATCATAAAATATGGCACCCAGAAATAGCCCGGTATGGGTGCTACTCTCCAGGTATGACAAGGAAGAGGAAAGGATTATTATACATACAGAGACATTGTGTGTATGTGTATGCATGTGTGTGTCGTGTGTACATATGGATGGGATGGGGTTTTTTTCAAATCAGCATGAATGTAAAGAGGGATTACAATGACTTAAGTGTATTTTATTTATTGAGCTGCAACTAATTGATATAAATAGGATAAGTACAAAGGGGTATTATTATGCTTAATGTGCATAAAATGTAAGAGTAAGAATTTAATTGAGCTTTTCCTGATAGGGGTCGTGGTGGCAACTGGCTGAGAAGGTCAAATCAGATTTCTCGATTCCCTGTCGCAGATGCCAGCTCCCCCTGATGAATCTGCAGATGTTCCCAAGCCAAATGTGAGCTCAATGACACAACTAGCTTGTTCTACATCTACAAAGGACACATGACATGCAGCAATACTCAAGCTCGTCTGGGTGTGAGAAGGGATATGTGCAATTAAAAAAAAAAATATATTGAGACAAACAATATTCAGTACTTTTCTTGAACTATCGACCCAATATTTTAGGAAATCTTTGATGATTGGATTGGATGTGACAAGGTCTACAACTAATTACAAACCTGACCTTCACCATTTCATCCAAAGTATTAACAAATATAAAAAGGTGGACATGTACAGTACACTGTTCTGTATGTGCCATGTTTGTAAGGCAGAAAGGCATTACTGCTTTACTGTATTGTTGTTTATAATTAGTGGTGCTTGTGAAGCTTAGCAACTCATCCTGTAGACTGGCATTATAAAAGGGCTAGAGGCCTAGTTTTTGCCACGGCAAGCACCACCCATCTAGTTATGTATACAGCCCTTTGGAAAAGCGCTCAGTTTTACATGACTGTCATTTTTTGTCACTGATTTCCATAGCTTAGATGCAAATAATAATCCCCCAGCTATAATAATGGACACATCTGTGCCTGTCATTATGCTCTCATCCTCTCATTCACTACCCAAACACTTGTGTACACACACACACACACACACACACACACACACACACACACACACACACACACACACACACACACACACACACACGTCTTTCCTAGGCTAAATTCCCCTGTTTCATTTCTAAGGCCCAGATTCAGTGAACTGGATCAATTGCGAATGGCTGGAAAATAAATCACTGCAGTATCTGGGGAAGTCGAGTTAACAAAGGTCGTCTCTGCTAGCACTTCCAAGTGTGTAAAATGTTTTGTTTTTTGTGGGTGCATGTTTCAACTTTGAAAGCCATACCCACTAGATCAGCAGAAACAGTTGAATTACAAAACCTGTGCATCGTTGTGCATTTGCAAGCATGAAAAAAAAAGTCTTACATTCTCAGTGAAAGTGGTACAGTTGCACTTTTTCTTCACGGTAGCTAATTTTTGTGCTATGCTAAATTGTAAGGTTTTTTTTCACTTTCAGGCATACTTGTGGAAAATAAATGCACTCTCTGTGGGTGGCCAACTTTTTATCTCAGAAACTGTTTACCTCCCCAATTACTCACTCACTCACTCACTCACTCACTCATTGTATATACCGCTTTATCAAGAAAAAAAAAAAAACACAGGGGGCCTGGAGCCTATCCAAGGAAACTTAGGGCATGAGGCAGGGTACACCCTGGACAAGAGCCAATCCATCGCAGGGCACACACACTCACACATTATAAGCAATTTGGGAATGACAATTCGTCTAATCTGCATATCTTTGGGTTGTGGAAGGAAACCGGAGTACCCGGAGGAAACCCACCAAGCATGGGTCAAAAACGACAATCACTAAGCCACCGTGCCACCCTTCCCAGTTCTTTTATTTAGGTATTATTATTATTATTATGCTGGCTCACAGTTTCATTTGTAAGAAATATGACTCATACAAATGGTTTCAACACCTGCCAGGCTGTAATTTTTTCAATAAATCTCAATCACATGCTACCGGAACTATAACCTCGTGAGAAGTGAATATTTGAAGTTGTGAATGACAAATCATCTGCCATCATGTGCTATGTGCTATGTGTTTATGTGCTATTTTTTTTTAATCAAGCATCTCATCATTTCTGAAATGATGCTGGTAATGAAATCATTTACATTTTGCATTAGTTTGAAATATTATTCGAGATGTAAAGAAATTCCCCCTATTCTTGCCCATTTTTTGTCTTTTTTTCCTGGCACAGGTTGAGGATGAGCAAAGGCATGAGGGGGAACTTAATCTTTATTGAGATCCACATTGATAGGAGGAATCATTTTAACAATTTGGCAAACAGGGCAATAAAAACAAAATAGGAAATATGTAATGGCAAAAAGGTCAAAACAGGGCAAATGGAAAATAAAGCTCAGAAAATATAGCAAGACATTAAAAAGTGTGTGTGTGGGGCGGGCGGGGGGAGGTCCGGCTCACTGGTATCTCAGAGAAGTTGGGAGAGAGAGAGAGAGAGCATTAGATATGCTCACTGTTATGTAATGGATATGGTCAATGGACATTCTGTGCAGAGTGCAAGTAGGGATTCCAGCATAACTAAAAGTGACAGTGAGTAGGAAACACATGACATAAGGGTTACATAAAGTGTCCAGCCACTCCACCATTCACATTCCTGAGGGAATGCAAGAGTGATGGGTGGAAGGCAATAACCAAACATCCCAATTCATCATCCATGAGCCCCCCACATCTGCTTCTTTACCTAAGGAAAAAAAAAAAAAACATTCTCACAAAAGAACTGACCCAAGCAATAAATCATACACTTAAACGCTGAGACTGTGGCGGAGTCCCAAACACCAGTTGAAAGGCTATTCCCATAATTATGTGGATTTTTGGAAAAAGCTCTGGCATTGTTGTAGTATTCATTAAACGAGGTACCAACAAATAGCCTGCACCTTTTGATCAAAGTAGCACAGCATATTAAAGGATTCCAGCTATTCACTCAGACACGGCGGCATGAAACAATGTGGTGCTTTCGATTTCAATATTAGCATTGTAAAATAAAAGAGAGCTATTACTAGGAGTCAATGTGATGCAGAAACGATAGGGGTGATGTGATCAAATTGTCTGGTTCTAAGGACACTGGCTACTGCAGTCTGAACTAATTGGAGCTTGTCTATGCAACTGCTGGGAAATCCAGAAAGTAAGGCATTACAATAACTTAACCTAAAGGAAATACATATGAACTAGCGTATCAGCAGTATAAAGTATTTTTTTTTTATCCTTGCGATATTTCTGAGGTATTCAAGGACTGTCCTAGTAATATTATTATTCAAATGCAGGTCTGGAATCAATAATAAAACCAAGGTCTTTTACTGATGTACATCCAGAGTGACTATGTAATCAAAAATCTTTCCTCTTATTTGTATGTGCTTCTCGTATAGACTTAAAAGTACTTATATGTGCACAGAATTGTGTGTGACTGCATTTTTTAAAATTTAATCCAAATGCTAGTAATATGTATATCATCGGTGTGATTAGCAGTGTGAGAGGGTGCTAGAATGTTCTCATTATCCACTCCTGAATCTGAATCCCTACACAGTAGGATGGATATTGTATCACCCTAATAGCCCAGCCTGAGAGAGCAGAGAGGCATTATAAAGGCCTTAGTGTTATTTTTGGCTGTATGATTATTATGCAGACCCATCACCCATTTGCTCATCACGAAAAAGGTTAAAGGTCATCATATGATGTGAAACGACTGATAGCAGTCAGGTAACTTTATAAAAAGCTAAATTTATTTTTATTAAATTCAAATTCAAATTCAAATTCAAATTTTATTTGTCACATACACAGTCATACACAGTACGAAATGCAGTGAAATG
>JAQQZT010000002.1:7586187-7601804 GCA_030068275.1 Clarias platycephalus
GCAGTTCTGAAGGCGAAAGGGGGTCAAACACCGTATTAGTATGGTGTTCCTAATAATCCTTTAGGTGGGTGTATATATTTACAGTATATATACATACAGTACATACACTGTTCTGTTTATATGGCTTTATAGCATTAGGATTACATAAAGGTCTCTGGATTGCGCAGTACCGAGTGACAACCTAGGCAATATGATTAACTGAATTTTGTTTCATTTTACAAACATGACTTAATTTAAAAATGTTAAAAAAAACAAAAGGGAAAAAAGGTTAAATCGGCCTAGCGCTTTCGGGCCGCACGGATTCGCACTGTTTTGGCTTTAAGGGGTTATCCACCTGTGTGTTTCATTTTAAATAACAGACCATTTATTTACTGTGCAAAACTGTGTTTCTCTGTAGAGCCTGTGCAACCATCAGTACACCCTTCTCATTATTCTTATGGCAGCTATGCATTTTCTGTACATGTTTATTCCGCTAACGAGAGAGTGAACTGTACGCTCCTAGTTAATCGATCACGGATGGCAGATGGACAGATTTTTTTTTCAAATGCTCTATGTGTGGGAAATACTGCCCTGTATTGCATCTTCTGCGATGTGACTATTGCGGATGCGCACATCACAAAGTCAATGCTGAAATAATGTATCGTGCAGGTCATGACACCAGAGGATCTGTCCTTCTGTTCTTATATAGCCTATGGGTTGTTTATCAGAATATGGCTTGCAAAGCCTTATAGAAACTGCAAAACAATGGAAAATACCTTATAATGTCCTGGAATTAACTTAAACAGGGATTTTTTTTTCCCTCCTACCCGTTGAAATGGCACGTTTATAAAATTTAGGATACAGAAAGATAATCAAACATAACATGCATCTGAGTTGTTGGAAAATTAACAGAAACCTTTTGGAGACCTATACGTCTTAGGTCATGAAGTTAGCTCATGTTATCAATTATGTAATAACAGCTACAGTATAAACAATTGTTTCGTAAGCTTTGTTAGAAATAAACAATTTATCTCATCTATGAGACAGAACTTGCATTCTCTTGCTGTGCTTTTAGGCTATTTGGTGTTTCCATATTGCCTGTAGTGTATGAGTGGGTGTATGGGTGTGCGCTTGTGCACTGCAGCGAGTTGGCACGCCATCAAAGGCCTTCCTCACCAAGTGCCCTGAGCGCCCTGGAATAGGATCCAGGTCCCACAGTGAATCTAGAGTACACAGAGTAAGTGGTACTGGAAATAAATGGATGAATTAATAATTCTTCTTCTTCTACTTCTTCTTCTTCTTCTAAAAGTCTCATACAGAAAAAGAAATAATAACCCTAACAACAGCAGCTCTCTGACTGAGAGTAAACAATATAAAGCCACCAAACATTCCAGTCTTTAATTGAATATTTGCTCCCCAAGTCATTGCCAGGTGTCTGCGTATAATAAGCCATTTGAGAGCCAACAAACTTCCCCCACCCACTGGGGACTACCAATATCTGGCATCTTTAATTGTCACCCAGCTGTCAATTGTCAGCCATGTTTATTTTGTCGGACAGGGAAAGGCTGAATTAGACCTAATGGCAGCTGAACTGCCTTTAGGACCTATCACAACACTGTGTATATTTAAAATCTCCAAGGAGAAATGCACAAAAAAATGGATCTGGAAGCTTGCAGGATTAAAGATACTAATGACTGCTTAGTTCATATCATCTCTATCTAATCTGATAATCAAGATGTCTGCAGTGTTCGGTTTATTCTTAATGACCTCAATCTGACGGTTTGCATTATTCATCTTGATGTAGGAGACTCAAAGCTGGGAAAAGAAGGTTCCCTAGGTAACCTGGTGGCGCAGAAGAAAAATCTGTCATTTAAAAGTAGTTGGTTTAGATCATTTTGGGTTATTTTCTTTTATTATCAAACAACAGTCCAAGCTTTGCTTTCATGAGAGGAAGATATCGATCCTATCAAGGCGCCAAGACTAAAGAGCCGAAAGGAGGAAACGGGAGAGGTTTTTGTGAGCCTGAGAGACACAGTGACAGAATCGTCTAGGAGGGATGATGACTCCAAACACCCACTCTGGCCGTCATCGGCTGCTCTGCCACTTTGATGATGTAATACCCAGGTTACTGTGTGCTGTGTGAGGTGAGAGATGAGCCAAGGTTCCATGATCCGTGCAAGACCCCATCGAATATTCTCCCAAAACTTACCGGAAAGAACAACAACAACAACAACAACAACAACAACAACAACAAAAAAAAGAGTTCAGGTCCACCCAGATTATCAACAGTCCATTTGGTCGTTTTTTTTTTTTTTTTTTTTTTTTATAGAAATATAGCAGTGTTGTTTTGTTCATCTCTGGGGTAGCTCACAGAATGTATATAGGGTTCATTAGGACCAGGTAGGTGGCTCCAGTGGTGCTTGATGGCTGTCAGGATGCTCAGTGATAGAGCTAGTTACTGTACATTAGACAATGTCAGTTGCACTACATTTCCAAATGTGCCAAAAATAGAGATTGCCACCTATTCCAAGATATTGCAGGGCATTACATCTAGGTGCTAATTATAAACAGTTATGACAGTTTAAGGCATGCAGTTTGCTCATGGACAAATTACTGCCTTGTCTAAAATCATTGCAAGCAACCAGGAGGCAAATAAAAAGTTAAATCCTTTTTTTTTTTTTAAACAGGAAAGACCTGTCTGCATTTTAAAAAGGCCTAGGCAAAGTTTAAAAGCTGAGATTAACCAAGCAAGGAGATACTGAAATACTGTATAAACAGTAAACAAGATGGTAAGCTACAGTATTGTGTAAAACCCCTGGAAAACATGAAAAATTATAATAATTCCACAAATCAACACTAAGATTACTTTCTTCAAGAACAAACAAATCTTTTTATCGATTGGAATTAAATTAGATTTTTTTTTTTTTTTTTTTTGAGCAGCATAAGCATTTTTGTTTTGGTGCAAACCTTTTTTTTTTTTTTTGAGCTTGAGAGTAAAATGTGCAAACAAACTATTTTTACTAGTCAACCATTCAAAAGTGTTATTTTCCATAGTTTAAGCAAAAGTTTCAGGCCATCAAAAATTGAATCTGTTTCATTTGTGGACCAAAAAGAGGTCAAAGTGCACTTCAATTAACAGCCCGGCACAAATTAAATGTCCTGCTCCAGTGGTGTTCAGGCTCATCTTTTAATGATGAAAGTAAACACGCTGGTGCAATAATTGTGCAAAATAATAACCCTATGTATCATATTACACTACTTTAGGATGTAACAATTTTTGAAATGCACTCATGTGGACAAGTTGGCACTTCAGCTGAAATTGTAGACTCTGAAGCAGCGTGACGCAGATACTCCTTATAGCTTCTATGTCTACAGTAGTGTTTGGAAGTTTTTTATGCCATTTTCAACTTCAGTCTTAGTAGTGTCTAAAAATGAACTGGAATGCACTCCTCAAAACAAACTGAATACTGTAGGTTTGGATGTGCTGTGCAACCCATGACTCTGAAAGCACTCTTTTCTCCACACAGCCTTATCACAATGAAAGGATTTTGGTCTAGATGCTTTTTTCCCCCTCCTATCTCTTACTCCAAATTCTGTATCGCAGTTTGTGCATTTGGAGCAGCAGTTTGCAGGTCACTACCTGATCCCGCTCAGCTAGTATAGAGCAGGGCGTCCTGGCTTATTTTTAGACACATCTGATGATGGGTTGAAAAAGGGCAATGATAAAATGAAGCTGAAAAAGAAAAAGTGTCCAGACTGAATATTTTAAGACTATGGTATTTCTTTTTAAAAACTATTCAGAATTGCTTTAACAGGTGCATTTTCTATTATTTATTAAGTGATTGCTAACACTTCTCCACCCTTCGTATTCCCCACTGGCCAGATAATAATAAAAAGAATTTGTACTCGAGTATATTTGCACATCTACACTCGTTAATGGAGTCGGTGGCAGTATGCAATCAGTTGGCTTGCAATTCCCCAATAAAACAAAGAGAAAAAGGAATACAATTAAGTAGACTGGTGCAATGTTAAGAATGACTATTGAAAGAGCCCTTGCCTGGCTTCCTACAGTACTTAATCAACTATGGCAACGCAGTTCAGAGGATGAGATCAGCACATGCTGTGTGCAAAGGCAGATTTCAGAGGAAACAGCTGGTGATGATAACGTCACATTCTAAACAACTGTTCAAATCCATGGTTTTGGTATGGCTCATTCAAACATGCCCAAATACATCGTACCAACCTCAAGGCGACCTTCAAGTGGACCTGGGTATGGTACAGAGGGTTCACACTACTCACCATACCAGACTTTGGTGTTAGGTCCACTTGAAACCATACCTGAAAGTATTATTACAATTAAAAATAAATAAATAGCCTGCTTTCTTGATCCTCTCTCTCCAACACTAGACTAGTTGATTAGTATTACTAGTATTACTCCGCTAGTGTAACTAGATGGATGTGCTTTAGGTAGAGAATCAGTAGAGAACTCTCTTCTGACTTGAATGTCAAGAGCATGAAAATCCTTTCCAAAAATGCTCCTTACCTAGGAATCTGCATTCATCTGGAACACATTTCTGCGTACTAAGCCGAGTTCTGATTTGTTCTGAAATTTTAATTAATCTTAAAGCTAGAACAGCATTATAGAAATTGTCAGAGAAACCAGAATAAGACTTTTTATGCTGGAAGCAGGGTCACAAATCACCCTTTGGACTGAGATTGTTAAAGTCATGTGGTCAACACTGCACCACGTAACATCGCAGAAACAAATCATATCTAATCATGAGTGTGGCTGGTTGCATGACACCAAGGATGGGATGCAGAGTGATGAAGATGGAATGTGACATGAATGCCCAAGTTCTGGCTCAGGGGCACACGGCTTTTTGTCAAAGGGCTACAGAATGCTGAGCATCAGCAGTCTGTTAGGGAACAGCTGTCGCCAGAAGACCAGTGGTGGAAAAGATGCAGAGAAGGCACTCGGCTTCTGACTGGCAGAGGGTAAGTGGCTTGGCAGTCATCGTAGACAAACTATGCGTTGAATGGGTGATTTTTTTGGGAAATAAACTATGGAAATCATTCCTACACAAGTCCAATTAATACACTTATTGTGATAGCATTTTTTTTTTTTTTACATTGAATGCAATTATATGTTTTTTTACTCTCAATGTTAGTAACACAACAGTGTTTAAGCAAATTACTCAATTTGGATCAAGTAGGGTTACAATGTTTCGGTACAACTGTAAGTTTTAATCATTTTAATGAACTTCTGTTATATTGGATGCTTATCAAAACAACATACTGGGTAAGAACTGAGTATTTTCACTCACCTACTAAAATCCGCTACTATTATCATAGCGTGGTTTGCTCCTAGCACTGCAGTACTCATGCTGAGTTTTGCATTTAAGATGCTTTATCAGGTTACTTGCATTGTAGAAAGATGCTGATGTTCCTCCTTGGATATTTTCACACAGCACAGTTTGCAGTCGGCTTTGTTTTGATTGCTGTCATTAATCATGAAATATATCCGGGTCGCTCTCATTTCTTGACATCTGCTCGTTAGCAGAACAACGTACACAAGACTTATGTCACATAGTACAGATCACGTGGGATATGATATTGGGATTCGGGCAGGGGTATGAGTAAATCAGCACAATACCAGTATACTGCATGTAAAGCAGACGTTTAAACACTTTTCATGAACAAAAATGTCATGGTATTATTGGCATTTCAGTGATTTCTCTGTACTATTTTTCTCACAGAGAAGAATGATTTTACAGGATACATCAGGAGACCTTAAAACCTAGAGCATTTTTAGCCATTTGTGCACTTTTAATAAGTGTGTTTTAATAAGTGTGTAGGGTTTAGAATTGTGCAGCATAGAGTATATTAGCACAAGCTAACAGAATTTGATTTCATTTTAACTTACCATACAAACATCACTGAACAAAAATGTAAAAATGTGTTACATAAGCAACGGGATAACACAAATACATGAGGTCATGTTTTATGGTTGTTTTTGGTTGTTACTACAGTATGTCCACTAATAATAATAATAATAATAATAATAATAATAACATAATTCCCATTTACTGTTAACAGAAGAACAATGCATACATTTTAAAAGTAATAATAACTTGGGTTATACCTTACATAAACGAAAAACCCAAATGCACAGATTGATGGCTGAAGCTTCTCCCGTTGCCATGAGCAGGACGTCTGTATAAGCAACTGTTTTTATTAAATTTTTCCAATCAGTCATTGACCAATGCTGTATGCTGTAATGGATCCATGCCGCTTGAGGTTAATACAAGAAAAACCCAAGACTTTAATGTGCACAAAGTTTCATTTATTTTGGGTTTGGGTTTGTGAGTCACAAAATGGATTTTAGCCCAGGGCCTTTCAATTAAAAAATGTCTATTTGAAGTATTAATATAAATATAAATAAATGCACATTCAAACTACTGTACAAAAGCACAAGTTACTGAGAGGTTTAGCCACTTTGCCAAGATCTGGAAGAAGTCAAACTGTGAGAAAATTAGCCCATTATAGTCCATCGCAACACCATTGTCACTGTTTATAGCCAAGCACAGTCCCAGCATGTTCCACATACTCACAAATCTCCATGTATTGAAAGACTGACCATATGGACAAAGAAAAAGTCTTCTGGAAGAAAGATATAACCAAAGGTCAGAGGAAGAAAGCATTGAACCTCAAGGAAATTGTACCATATGTTCAGCATGGTTGCGGTAGCATCATGCATATTGATGTTTTGCATTGCACACAAAAAAAAAAGACTATCTCAGAATTCTTCAGCAGAACCTCAAACCATCACCTTGACCATTAAAAAGTGAAAGAAATAGAAGGTTTCAGCACATCAGAGCCGCAGGTGGAATGGTTAAACCTGGCTGACTTTAAACTTTTGGATTTTCAAACCTATCAAAAAAAAAATGTACTGGACAGTACTTCGGGTCCGTTACAGAATTCTGCCAGGAGCTTGTTGATGGCTATCAAAGTAATCTGCTAATGGTGAAACTGGCTATGGCTCATTCCACCAATAAAAAAAAAAATTATAAGAGTATGTACATCTCTGACTACATTAATACCGGATAATACATTAGCTAGACGATTTGAAGCAGGTTCATCTTTCCAAAATGAGCATGTCCAATTTACCCATTTTTTTATGGTAGTAATCTCTATAAAGACAGCATTTGCTTAAAGAAATATATATCTTTATGTACAGTTGGTGAGCAAAATTTGATGTATATACTGTACAGTACTAGTCAAAAGTTTAGACACACCTTCTAATGTAATTTTTTTTTCTTTAGTGATTTATTTTCTACATTCTATAGCAATACTGGAAATTTTAAAACTACTGTATAAAATAACACATTTGGAATTAATTATTAAATGGTTATTAAGAAGCAACACCACAGCAACATTATGCTGTTATTTTAAGACATGAAGGTCTGATGTTCTGGGACAGTTCTTGAAAGAGCAGTATTGTGAAGTGCATTAGCAAAACTCATCAAGCACCATGATGGCTCACTTGAAAAGCGTTGCAGGAAAGAAAAAAACACAAATTACCTCTTCTCCACAAGAGAAGCTCATTTAGAGTTACCAACCTCAAAAATCACCAATTAACAAACAGCACGTCAGATTAGAGCCATTATGAAGGCTTTACAGTGCATATGTAGCAGATGCATCTCAATACTGTATCAAGACTGTTCAAAGGAGGTTTTTCCTTCACCATTGTTTTATGGTGTAGAAAGAAATAAAAACTGTGAAAGATCATTGGTCTGTACAAATGTTTGACTTGTAGATGTACACTGATCATTGAGCAGGTCCCCGCTTTTGCCCTATAACAGTGATGCACTGTGTGTTCTGACACCTTTCTATCACAACCAACATTAACCTTAGATGGGTCAGAGCAACTCCAAAACTCAAGGGCTTGTGGGATGTTCCCAGGCTGCAGTAGTCAGGACATACCAAAAAGTGATTCAAGGAAGGAAAAATGGTGAACTGGCAACAGGGTCATGGAGGGCCAAGGGTCAGTGATGCACATGGGAGTAAAGTTTGGCTCATCACTGTAGCTCAAATTGATGAGAATGTTAATGCTGGTTCCAACAGAAAGGTGTCAGAACACCCAGGGCATTACTCTTTTAGTGGCAAGGGAACTACTCATATTAGGTGGGTGCACATAATGTTACGGTTGATCAGTGTATAATATTTACATTGACATTTAGGAGCATTATTACCTCAAATTCACTGCAGCTTTTTGCACTTGCATTTTAATCTTACTGTATTTAGAAGCTGGGGTTGGCATTGGATTGGTGAATGTACTTTGTAAAGGTGCAAAAGTCAATCTTTAATTGTTCTACATTAGGATTTTGCTAAGAAAATTATGCATTTAAACTGTCTTATACAATCAATGACCTACTAATCTGCAATCAAGCAACTGACCCAAAACAGAAACAAAGCAACTAAGATTGCATTTCTCTTTTGTGGTGTTGTGTTGCATATAAATGTTAATTATACAAATTTTCCAAATTATGCAGTCAATCAAAGTAAGGACTCAGTCAGGTTCTAGTATAAATTGCTTGCTGGGTTGCGCAGCCCCGTCACTTTATTTTCATCGGAGACTCAACGTGAAACCAGACAGAATCAGGAATGACATACTGTGTACAATGATATGTTTCACATCAAAATTACTCCACATCAGACCTCCAACCCTGAAGCAGAATAATGATTTAATGACGAGTCATCATCATCATCATCATTAAAGAAAAAAAAAAGGTGGCTGGGTTCAAAATCCAATACTCCTGAGAGGAGCAAGACGTAATACTGTATTTTCGATACTGTCCATCATAAAAACTGTGAATTGATTTCAAGAAATCTACTGATGAACAAGATTGTCTATTTATTACTATACTATACTATACAGTACTATACTATACTGTTATATTTATTATATATATATGTATATTTATATTTACAACTAGCATAATGACATGTTGTTGATGGAGAAAGAATTTGTAGAAATAGAAAAGGTTAAGCTAAAGATTTGATCAGCTTAATGTAATCGGTAATATTATTATTTTAGGTTGAAGCCCATGTACTGGTCTTTATGTACAGCAGAACTCTCTGCGAAATAAAATGTTGTAAGGTTGAGTATCTTACGCTTTGTTTACAAGAAGTTGTACTTATTTCACGTTAACAGCCAAATACACTCCATGTTTGGTAATTGGAGAATGAATCACAGATTCACAGATTGAAAAAGTAAAGCAGATAAAGATTAAGATTGTCTTAAAATGACTTCAGCGTGTTAAAATTCACTTCACTGCTGTTATTTCAGCGACAAAAATAGAACCTGATCCCAATAAAATATTCATTTTAGATCTTATTAATAACTATTGGTGAAGGTGTTTGTTTACATTGAGCAAGTACTGTAGCTTATTAGTAGCTTATTCTAAAGTAGATTACTAGATCCAGTACCTCCTGTAACTGTTCATAACATCGCTTTTATTATTTGAACAGTTTACTTTCATTTATGGTGCTTACTGAAAGGCAGATATCAAAGTACTGCAAAAGTTTCCTTAAATTCTGTCCGGTGGTTGATTTAAGATGCACCTACTGTACAGTTTGACGTAGGCTGTCAAAACCTGTTAACATTGTTATTAAATTTTAAAAGTTAACATTTCACATCACAGGTATTTCTACAGTGAACATCCCACGAAGCCTTTCTTTGAGTAGACATTAATATAACATTTATGGAAGGAAAGTGTCTCAGGTGTCTCAGGAGTTGTAAGGGTAAATTTTTCACGCTGGGAAAGTTTTCAGGATGGAAAACTTTTCCAGTTTCTTGGTAACATGACAAGCTGCATTTTTTCAGTTTTATTAAGCTTGAAAGAAAAAAGTAGAGGCTGGTAAGGGAAGGGGTTTTCATAGATGTCATTGCAGTACCTTTTGCATTTCTTTAACTAATCAATTCGAAACGTTTTCCATGGACAGAAAGCGAGTATGCTTTTTCATGGAGTTTTTCAAACAAGTGAAATAAAATGAAAGCAATACAGTAGCTGAAAGATTACTAATGTAAGACGAGGAAAGCACAGAGCTTCCAAACACTGTCAGTTAATATTGGATACTTCAAGACATCTACACAGCTGTCAATCATTACAGATATTTATATCATGACAGTTTGTCCATCTGTTTATTTTTATCAAGAAAAAGAAATACCGCATTTTCAAGTGACAACATCTACACAGCATATGCCAATGTTAAGATGCAGAGACCCTGTGTGAAATTTCTCACTCTCACTTTCTCTCATTATCTACAGTACAGTATATCGCTTATCCTGTAGAGGATCAAGTGAGGCCTGGAACCTACTGTATCCCTGACAACTCTGAGCACTACGCGTGGTGCAGCCTGGATGTAGTGCCAGTCCATCGCAGTGCACTAGCACACACGCAGACATTTCCAAGTTCTACATCATTATCTAATACAGGTACACCTGTACTGGGTGCCAAGCCATTGCAGGCCATAAACACATTGCACACACTTAACTCACATGAAAGGCAAATTGGAAACGCCAATAAGCTTAATCATTGTGTCTCTGAGGAAACCGGAGTAACTGGAAGAAAACCCAATGAGTATGGGGAGAACATGCAAACCATACTCACAAAGACCCCAAGGCTGGACTCGACCTATTGGCCATGGAGGTGCATAATCACTACACCTTGCTAACCACTACACTGCCATGATGCCTGGTGGCATATCTGTAAGCATCATGTTTAGAACTATATATCAAATTGTATTGTTTGTGTGGTTACAAATTTGATGTTCATATTCTGCAATTTACAACATGCAAATAGCATACAAGTACTGTATACTGAGCGGATTTCCGAGAAAAATCATTAACATCTAAAATTGGGAGTTGTGGAAGGTACAGTATAATGAAACAGAGCAGTTTGATGGCTGGGAAGCCCTGCTGTTTGTTCTGAAATCCAGATGTCTCGAAGGACAGGTGCATTTATTTTTTTTAAGAAAAAAAAAAAAGAGTTTTAAAGCAGTATCCGTAACGTCTTGGGACTATTTGACACTATAACCTATTTCTATTTAGCTACAGTAGCTTTTCATTTTCATTGTTCTCAGCGTCCCTTGGTAGTTGACCTCAGATCCACTGGGAGAGATAGCTAAAAATAATAATAATAAATAATAAAGCATAATAAAAAGAACAACAAATTCTAAAGCCAAGGTCCACAGTAAATGCAAGCAAAAGCTCAACTGTTCTACTTTATAGTAACTCTAGACAAGATGGCCCTTTCCTTTTGCCACACATTTATTAGCAACATTATTAGGTGCACTTCCTCTTTTGCGGTACTTAATAGACTGCTATTCTATCTACATTTAAGTGCAATCGGACTCTACAGAGTGCTGATAAAGCTTAACAAGCTGATGGTTTATTAGATCATTATACCTTTTTCTTTCCAAAAGATTGCTTAGCCAATGAGATCTCACAGGAAAATACGTTTTAAATGAGGAGGTTTGTATTTGGGTTCAGTTCAGCTCCAATGAAGAATTTTAATTTATTTTACAGCAAATTATTTTTATTTGCTTCTAATTTGTGGGGACGACTTCAGTGCAACTTGACAGTTTAACTGCTTAACATCCTCGCTAAAAAACAAGCAATTGATTTTTTTTTTCTTTGCATTTTGTATTTCATTGGGGCAATAATAAGAACAATAAATGTTTTCAACAGACTCCAGTAAGGTCTCTTCTGAACAGCTGAGATTTCACTTCATGGTAAAACTATACTTTGCGGTATAGATTTAACAAGATGCTGGAAACATTTCTTAGAGATTTTAGTTAACCTTAACATGATTTCATCATACAGTCACCATAGATTTGTAAGCTACACAGCCATGATGCAAATCTTCTGTTCCACTACAATGGCATAATAATGAGGACATAGAACTAATTGCCATGTTCAACAAACCATTTGATGGTGTTAGCTTTGTTACATGACATGTTATCCTCTAGTAAAAAAAAATAAAAAAATGGAGATGGACATGGTCAGCAACAATACTTATAGTAGGTCGGCTGTGGTATCTACATAATGCTCAATTGGCACTAAGGGGCCAATAAATATCCCCCAAATATGCGCCACCACCAGCAGCCTGAACTGATGATTCATGTCAGTATGGATATACATGCTTTCATGTTGTTTACCCCAGATTCTGCCATCAACCATCTGAATGTCACAGCAGAATTTGAGACCCATCAGAGCAGGCAATCAAATCTTTTATTGTCCAATTTTGATGACCCTTTGTAAATTGTACTATAGCCTCAGTTTCCTATTCGTAGCTGACAGGAATGGCACACAGTGTGGTCTGCTGTACCAAATGTTACTGTTGTCTTTCTATCAGTTTGCGCCAGTCTGGCCATCTTCCTCAGACCTCTGGCCTCAACAAGGCATTTTGGCTTGGAGAACTGAATAGTTCCTCTTTTTTGTAAACCATAGTGATGACTGGGGATGAAAATCCTAGTGGTCAGCAGTTTCAGAAATACTCAGACCAGCCAATTTGGCACAAACAACCATGGCATGTTCAAAGTCACTTAAATCACCTTTCCTTATCATTCTGATACTTAGTTTAAACCTCAGCAGGTCATCTTGACCATCTACATGCCTAAAAGGCATCATACATGCACCAAGCTACAGTACATCATACGGTATTTACACAGTACTATAATCCTTAAACATGTTACAGTACCAAACATCAAAATCATAGAAACTATGATTGACAAAAAAAAACCACAAGGCTCAAAAATTACAGAAATAACACAAGAAAACTGCAATGAATGCATGCAAACTAAAATATGTACTGTATACACAAGCTAATTAGACAAAATGAGACTAATTACAAGAAGCAGGTGCAAACAGTGATCAATGATGTATTCAGGAGGATGCATAAAGCTTGTGAAGACAAACATTAGAACCAGTGGTAAATTTGTAGACAAACAACAATATTCCACAGCTGTTTAAAAAGAAAACAAGTTGTAAGCATGCAGATAGTAGTGCCCACTGAGCATATTTCGTTTCCTTGAAAGGATAAGCTCTGGATATACAATGATGCTACTGTACTCGAAACATAGTCACAATGCTGTTGAATGGTCAGAAAGTGCTGACGAAATTTTCAACATATGACAGATGCAATTTTAATCAAAGGTTTATATTAGTACACTTATTCTAATTTGCTATTGTTTTCACTGCTTTACTAAGACAAATCCATGATAGAGGAAGGAATATCCAGTGTTCTTACTCATTGTCAATACCACTTTATCCTGTATACAGGGTCACAGGGGTGCCTGGAGCCTCTCCCAGACTTAGGACATTCCATCGCATGGCACAAATATACTGTACACACACTATGGGCAATTTGGGAACGCTAATTACCCTAATTAGCCTTGTTCATGTGATTCCCTGTGGGAGGAAATCAGAGTACCCGGAGGAACACAGGAAAGAACAAGCAAACTCCATGCACACAGACCCGAGGTGGGAATCGAACCCGGAATCTGCAGGTGCAAGTGTTCGCAGTGCTATTGCCTTAAAATAGTAGGTTTACCTGCCCTAAAGGACTTTTTAAACAAAATGACAAGCTGTGGATATTTTTTTTTTATCTCCTTTGTGAGGGATTTTTACTGGTGAGTGAAAGATTTTTCATACTGTAGGTGCTATAATGTAAGTGATAACAAGAGTCAGGATCAAGGGTGCTGTTTCAAGGATGTTCCAGAACATTGGATTTAGCTAGGAAATTTAAATTATTGGTATACTGCTGTGAGATAGGAAGAACAAAATACTGTTGTACAGCACAGGCTATTGTAATAAAAGAGTTAAGCTTGCAAAAATAACAGTCAGCTACTACTACTACTTCTTGCTGCTGCTGTTTAATAACATTTGCAAAAGAATTAAATTAATGGTAATTAATGTGATATGAGGCGACACGGTGGTGTTGTGGTTAGCACTGTCACCTTGCACCTCCAGGTTCTGGGTTCGATTCTCGTCTCTGTGTGCATGGAGTTTACATGTCCTCCCCGTGCTTGGTGGGTTTATTCCGGGTACCCCGGTTTCCTCCCACAGTCCAAAGACATACAGTATTAGGCTAATTGGCATTCCCAAATTGCCTGTAGTGTGTAAATGTGTGTGTGTGTAAGTAAGTGTATGTGTGTGTCCTCTGTGGATTGGCACCCTGTCCAGGGTGTACCCCGCCTCGTGCTCTTGGATAGGCTCCAGGCCCCCTGCGACCCTGAATACAGGATAAAGCGGTATAGACGAGTGAGTGAGTAATGTGATATAAATTAGGTTAGCATGGTTGTTTAACCCTTTTTTATACATACAGGAGTCTGGCGAGAAATCTCACCGAACATTAATGTGCTCTTGGATATTTCCTGAGATTTCCTGGGCCAATCTCGGCAAAAACTGTGAAATTATTGGACATGTCAATACTTGCTGTAGAAAGAAGGAAAAAAAAAATCTATAAATTTCTTTCATAGCATTCTCCTGGCACTCACTCTCGATACACTCTTCGGGCACTCCCCAAAGTTGTGTGGCTCTTCTGGTTCTTATCGATCTCATGTACACAGGAGAAATCAAGGTAAAGTTCGACGAAAGAGAAAGGTCTACGAGAATGCGTTTTCTACTTCGGGGTTCTGGTGAAATTGAAAAGCATAAGGAAAGTAAACTTTGTAATTTAGGAGAGAGTTGGTCAGATCGAGAATTATTTTGGCAAGAACTCCTGCTAGGGACTTGGGGCATATACAGTACAGTGCTAGCCTCATTTTCTCCTGTCTCGCTCATGATGTTCTCACCAAACTTTCCTCACAGTCGCAGGTAGGGTTGGATACCAATACCTGGTACCAATATGGCACCGGAACTATGTAACCAATATGTACTAGAATCGAATCAGATTTCAATGCCTTACTTTGGTGCCACTTAAATGACTGAGCGATCGATTGAAGTATTTGTTCACTGGCTCTCTGTAAGAAGCATCACCACCCCCACGGCACATGAGAAATAATTTCCAAACTGAGAAAATGCATGTGAAGCTCTCACAATACAAATCCAACTAATCTTTGTAGTAACTCGAGTGTGCATGTTGGTTTCACATTGCGACTTAAAAGCAAAACTCGATAAATGTGACCATCCGCGTGAATGCAGTAATTGCACTTGCTCTGACGGCAGCCGGTAGCGTTAGCACTAAGTTAAACAGGCTTTAATTAAAAAGCCTAAAGCTAAGCGCTTTAAAGCGTGGCTTATTTCACAACAAAGAAATGTCAAACAAATGTCTTTCAACAATTGCATTTAAAATGGGAAACACGTCAAACGTAATGAAATATTGGAGGACACACAGGATGAAGTTAAATGCAGAGGCATGCACCATAACAGCTGGAAGTGTGTGCGTCCCCGGGCCCAGTCAGACCAACCCTAACAAAGTCAGTAGAGAGGTTGTATTTTACCAGATGATGAAATGGGGTCATATTTCTGCAAAATATTTGCTGACATTTTAACCTGGGGGGTATTCCACGAAGCAGGCTTAAGGGAAAGTCTGTCTTATTTCGATAAGTCTGTCTTATTTAAGTGAGAGTTC
>JAQQZT010000002.1:7615300-7627437 GCA_030068275.1 Clarias platycephalus
ACACACACACACACACACACACACACACACACACACACACACACACACACACACACACACACACACACATATTAATGGAAAGACTGTTTTATCAGAAAGATTTGCAAGGAACATCGCTAATGACACTCGCGTGAGCACATAATAACGGAATCACTGCTGTAAAGTAAAAACAAATGAACCTGCACTTTACCTTTGAAAAGAATCGCGACAGAGCAGAGTTTCTGTGTAGACCAGAGAAAGAGTGTGTGTGTGCATGAGGGGGTGGGGATGTAATGGCGAGAATAAAACTATTGGCTCAGTTGCGATCACATGGCGTTCGACGTCAAAACAAGAAGCGCATACATGTTACATGATACTCTGTACTCGTAAACCAGGACTTGCTTGTCGAAAAAAGTCGAAATTTATTAAAAATCTTTGCTCGTCTTGCGGAACACTCGCAAACCGTTTTACTCGCAATCCGAGGTTCCATTGTATTGCCTATTTTGTGATGAAATCAATAATATGTCACTGTGTACTGCACAGTCCTGAGCCCTATAATGTATATGTTTATCAAAAAACAGCAAAACAAATAATAGCTAAAATGCTCTGATCTTTAGGGGCTACGGTCCCTGGGATATACTTCAAAGAAGGCACGAAAATAATAATAAAAAATGGTAGATGTCCATCACACTGGCTCAGCAGAGTTTGTTTATGATCTTTTGTCCTCCTCCTGATGTAACACATTCGAGAACAGTTTCAATGCCACCCCTAATACCTCCCTCAAAGCCTGTCCAGGGGTTACATTCCATGACAACCTTCTATCCCCAGCTTTTACAGTAGCTCTTTTAAACATAAAGTCCATTAGGTACAGGAAAGATGCTCCTTAAAAAGTGGGTGTTCAATTTTTTTTTTATATTAAACCTCTTCAACCATCTAGGTGGTTCTTCTGAAACATTTGTCTGGTGAGTTGTCATGTGCAAAGGCTCGCACTTACCATGAAGTGTTATAACACAAGCACGAATTCAATCACTGAACCTTTTGCCCAAGGTGCTCTGAACAAGCGTGCCACTTATTTTACTTCTTGGGTTCAGATCTAGGAGACTGAAAAATCACACCTTCAGTTAGTATTTCTGTCTCGCAATCCTCCAGTAGCATTTTCGAGTTAGTTGGAGGTACCCTGACAAGGTATTCTATCAAAAAGGTAGCCTGATGCACTTTTTCTCAAAAGGCAGAATATTTCAAACTGCACACTTGGTTCAATCCAAACACTCACAATTTTTCATCCTGAGAAATTTCATAGAAGCAATTCTTTAGTCCATTGGGAAAAACTCCAGCAAGCAGGCCTTCTGTCTGGTACTGGTGAAAATCATCACACCACACATGTGGAAACTTTAGAGTAGGTGTCATTCATACAGTACCCACCGGGAATCATACATTTTCAGCATGCTATAAATTGATGTGTTTTTGTTTTGGCTTCCATTCTGTCAATGTCCCTTTCTCCATATTAAGTCATTTCCCAATTATGTTTACCTGTTCTACGTTTAATGACTGATTAATTGCCTATTTAAACCAACTTTTTTCTCTATTATCTCTATTATTTCTTTTTCTGTTTGCTATTTTTCCCCCTGAGTTGTACCTGCAGCTTTCCTTGCTTCAATGCTGCCTGCATGTACAGTATATAAACCCCTCAGTTGTACTAATACCACACAGTTTGAATTACCTTAAATAAATTAAAAAAAGGCTTACTTTTTATGCCTCTAATGACATGGCTTACAGAAGTAGAAAGAGTAACTCAATCAAGAAGTTTGGTAAATGTGCTTGTACTTTGTGTGTGTTTGCAAAGCCCCTGTCACACTCCTACAAAGCCCACGGATATCAAAGAGCATAACAGGAACGTTGTAAAAATGGGGGGGGAAAGTGCCTGTCAGGTTCTCAATGTGTCTATCATATTGTGACTAATTTCCTATCACACAAATGATTAAACTCTCTCCATGTCCAATGAGATTAAACCAAGTTACTACTATGTACAATCAGATCCCACCATGCTCTTACCAGGCGCTTACTGTATCATGCACTCACTGCTTTGTCATTACATCTGGTGTGTTGTATTAATACAACCACATGTGCAGTGCTTTTCATCACAAAATAACTGGATATACTAATTCCACTCAACGTGACAGAGATCCTCATAACCTACTGCATGCATGACATAAATATGCTAAGCACCATAAAATGTAATATCAACCTAATGTGATCTTCTACAAAGTAACACAGGCCTACCATGGTCATAGCACAAGCCTGAAGAGGTCGGTGTGAGAACTCCATTGACCTAGCAACCATGCAGTAACATCCCATTGGAAACCCATTGGTGTTAGTTAAGTCATTAACTCGTCAATGGCGTCATTACTATGTCCTTATTAACAGAGGTGGCAAGTAACAAAGTACAAATACTTCATTACTGTGTTTATATGTAAAACCTGTACTTTTACTCACTACATTCTTAATAAAAACCTGTTACTTTTTAGATAATCTTTTTAGATAATCATCAGTGCAATGCAATGCAATCATCAGTGCATTGATTTTCTAATCTAAACAAGCATTTACGCGGTCACTCTCTTCCTACCGTGACCTGAGCTCTACCCCACGTGAGGAGGACAGAAACAAAAGAATTCCAACAATCCTAGTTTACATAAATGACTGGCAGGTCATTATGAAAATGCTGATTAATTGACAGTTACCTGGGTAACGGTCCCTGACCACTTAGTCTCTGGGCTGTGGATTTATCTGGCTCCTTGTTTAAGCGTCTCGAACTGGTGTAATTTGTAAGGAAAGATTAGAAGTCATCTAGCTAAATAGTTAACATACTGTGCAAAAAAGCTCTAAGTGTTTAATTTGTGTTTCACATCAGAAACAACATTGCGTTTATCGCTTATGAGTTTTAGAGCCTCATCATCTTATTGTCCATACCATTTTATCCTTTATACAGGGTTGTGTAAAGGATACCTGGGCATTAAGCCTATCCCAGAAGACTGAAGGGATGAGGCAGAATACAATCTGGACAGGGTGCTAATTCATGGCAGGATACACACTTACAAGCACATTCACACACAACGGGCAAGTTTTGGAGTGTCAGCCTAATCTGCATATGCATGGACTATGGGAGGAACCCCACCAAGCACAGGAAGAACATGCAAAATCAATGCATACAGATCCGAGGCGGGAGTCGAACCTGGACCCTGGAGGTACAAGGCAACAGTGATAACCACTACTTGTAACGGTGCTGACAAGTTTTGGAGTGTCCTTTAATTTTATTGTGTTCTGTATATACATAGAACACGTATAGCCTTTAACTTCATTGTATTCTGTATAGTTACAGTATGCAATGTTCAGTTGTGTAGGGTACTTGTATTGAACAGGGGAACAATGACAACAACCAGCTAGTTTAACTCCAGAAGTAATTATAGACACTCACGATGCTGTTCGTCATTCAATTAATTATTATCAACTCCTGTTGCTATCAGCAAGTCATGGCGTCATGTCCCAAGCTTCATTTCCATTAGCGTCAGTAATTTAATAATCTCTCAGTTGACATTTTTTTCTCCGGCCTTGATGGGAAAAAAATAACATTTCATTGGGTTTATTTATTTTTAAACCACTACAGCACTGATTATTACGTATTATTTAAGTATTATTACGTCCAGGTAGGAGCTGTTAATCAACAATTTATTTTTAGCATCTGAAGAGCCACAACTTCATTGACATAAAGCTGCAAGCACAGAGGCTTTTCTTTATCCGTAAACCTTAAAACTGAAAGTCTAAACCAACCAGTAAAATAATAAATATATCTTGTGTTAAACATTTAAAATTAATTGGCCTAAAACATTTAATATCTTAATGGCTACAAGGTTTCATGAACTTGTAAAGTATCTGAGCATAGTCAATAAATTGTACATTTATTTATGAATTAATTATTAATTTATACTTTTATTCTGGTCAAAACATGACAAACATTTTAGGTTTCTGCAGAAAACAAATCTATACTAGTCTTGCACATTCAAGTAATCAACATAAAATTCTTTAACATTTTAAACTATTTTTCAATACATATTTTTCCTAAATTAGGAATATTTATAGATATAAAAATCTGTTTCTTTGTTGTATACTTGTACTTTTGTACTTAAAGTACATTTTAGAGCACATACTGTACTTAGTACTTCTCACTGTAGTGGAGTAAATTTTTAGGCAAGTACTTGTACTTTTACATGAATATTGAGTAGTGCATGTACGTACTCTTTAAACGAAAAAAAAAAAAAACACAAAGTTTTTTTTAACCCAACAAACAGAATTATGATTAAAATATATCACAGAAAGAGCAAGCAACAGGCGCATCCTTTGCCTACAAATTCACTGGTCTTGTTAAAACACAAGGAAGGAATAATTATATAAAATCCTGTAGCCTGTCAGCTTGAAACTGTCTCGCCGTTCTCCTCTGATCTTTTTCATTTTCATTAATGTCTTTCTGCTTACTAGATCGTTTACTTTATTTTAGGACTATTCTATTCTATACATGTCCAAAAATGCCTGGCAGCCCCAAATCAAGGGAGACAATTCAATATCCTTATTGTTAATGTCCTATTGCATTCCTATCAAGTTGTCCAAGTTGTGGCTCAGTGTACCAAACGGAAAATATACAGTACAGTATAGTCCATACATTTCTATTTCACATGCTAACTTAGGGTCTGTCCTCAGTTTACATTACAAGAACCGAATCCTCCTAACATTAACGATCCCATGCCTGCTACCCAACTGCCATTACACCAGTCACCCACACTTCACCTTGCACATAATGACCCCACAAGATGTCTCCATGTCTCCATGGTGTGCTGTGTCTTTCACCTGCCTGCAAAATGACATTACAGTACATGTCAAGTTTTTAATGGTAATTATCATTTAAACTACAGTAATGGGAAAATTATCTGAAGGTATTCATTTGTGAAACATCTTTTTTTTTTTTTTTTATGTATTATACATGTTCTGTCATTCAAGACGCTTGAAAAGTGCAGGATAATACTACACTATTTTGTATTGATCGGGAGCTGTTGTCTTTCAAATGCATTATTTTTTAATAAGAGCCCTCATTAAAAATAATGACAAGGTAAAATGGTTGTAGGAAAAATGCCCTTGGCATCATATCATCACTGAAATACTTGATACCCCTGATAGAGAAGCTTCCTGAAATACACTTGTACAGTATACAATATGTACTGTAGGTAGACGACTCATATTTTATAAATGTTTCCCCTGAAGCTGTGGAAGGCAAGATTTTAGCATGGTTTAAAATCTGTAGCAACATAACAGACATGTACACTTAGTCTATTTACAAAAACAAATATGACTGTCCAAATTCTAAATCATGTTTGTGTGAGTCTGTGGTAATAACCTTCAAAATAATATTTGCTATATCTGTCATATCTATTTGCTAAATTAAAGAAAAATAATTAATATTTATTTTAGTTTTGTTCCAATCCAGAGTGTCCACCATCAGATTGTAGATGTTTGATGCAGAAAATCTAGGTAAATATGATTATTTAAATTAAACAGAATGGAATTTGATAGCAATGGGAAGAAAAAACGATTTAAACAAGATTAATAAGCATAATTCTAAGCAGGCAATTCATGTCTAATCAACACTAATCATCTTTAGGAATTAAGTAAGATTTTTAATAAGGTGGGTTAAATATATGATGAATAGGAGCGCATTTTAATTCAGAAAATTCTGTAAGTTTAAGATCTCATATAGTGGCAAATGGCAAAACTGCAGCATATGATTCATTTTATTACTATTATTATTATTATTATTTTATTTTTTTTGTAATTTATTTATTTATTGCAATTTGAGAGAATCCTTCACACCTTGTAAATAACAGGATCTAAAATAAATAAGGCTACAGAAGTCTATAGAGGCTAAAGAACAAAATCTCAGAATGGAGATGAAATAAATAAATAAATAAGTCTTTGCAACCCGAGTGAAACTTTGCGTGCTCTACTTCCGTTTTCCTCCAGTCACAAAGACTGTGAATCAGTTTCTATGACAACAACCATATCTGAGACAGACTGTTAGTTTAATAGATTGTGCTACTCAAAAGATGTTTAGCCAATCTGCAAAAGTGGGCTGATAGTGGGCTGAAAAAAAAAAAGAAAAGGAAAAAAAATGACATAATTAAAATTGTTCAGTACCAAGTAACAGAAAGTCAGCAGTGAAAAATGCTCATTCTAAGAAGAGTGGACAAAAAAACAAACAAACATGTAATTAACTTGTAATGAAACCATAGCTATTATGAAGAGAAGCAACAGCAGGCATCTCTGTGAGACCTAAGCATTCATATTTTAAACTAAACTACCCACAGAACACGAATGTAGGAAACACATAAATAAACCAAACAAACAGAATTATGATTAAAACAGTATCAAAGCAAGAGCAGGCAACAGACGCTTCCTTTGCATCCACTGGCACAGGTCTTGTTAAAAGACAAGGAAAGAATGGTTACATAAAATACTGTAGCCTGTCAGCTCGAAACTGTCTGGCCGTTCTCCTTTGATCTTTTTCATTAACAATGTCTTTTTGCTCACTAGATCTTAAAATTCCTTTTTTTTTTTTGGACTCTTCTGTTTAACTGCTTGAGGCAGTTTTGCTTAACTCGAGCTCTTGACCTGTATCTACATGATTGTATGCTTTATTCTGCTGTTAAATTATTGTCTGGATCGTTAATTAACACATTAACGATCGCTCACTCATTCTCTACACCCGTTATCCTGTACAGGATCACGGGAGGACTGGAGACTATCCCAGGGGCACTGGGATAGCCAATCTATCGCAGGGCACACAAGCTCACACACCCTCAAACACTACGGGCCATTTGGAAATGCCAGTTAACCTAATCTGCATGTCTTTGAACTGTGGGAGGAAACCAGAGTACCCAGAGGAAACTCACCAAGCACGGGGAGAACACAGATCTATGAATCATTACATCACAATTATAAACCAGAAAACTGTCTCATTCATGCTCGCCTTGAATGTATGATTCGGAAAAGCCCCAAACCACAATCTAAAGTCCCCAAAGTTTTCGCTATCAACATCCTGGTGCCAACATCCTGGTGCCAGACATCACAGCATCACCCTGAGGTCTCGTGAAGTCATGCCCAGTGCTATCCAGGTGCAGCAATGGGAACATACATATTACTAGGCATAATGCTTTGTATTGTAATGTTCTGAATTATATGTGTATTTAGAAATAAGACAATATGTTTTATGCTAATGTACAGTAACCAATAGTCATGAGTCCGATCCACAGAGTTGCCAAGGAGGCATGAGGACAACCAACACTATTCTGGACATAATGTTTTGCATTGTATAATATACATATAGCTGATTTGTTTGTGTGTTCCTTATAAAGTATGCATTGTACTGTAACAACATACATAAGTTTGTGTATATGCATTTGTCTTTCTGACATTAAAATCTAATCCTTTTTTATATCCTATTTCATCTCATAGAAGTCTTTTATTATCCAGAATTTTCTTCCCACTCATATTTCTAAATCCCATTTATTGGTTATTTCCAATTTCTTCTTCCCTGTGCTAAAACCTCATTATGTTCATTTTACATTACTGCGGCTGATATTGTATGTCATTACAGTAACCACAGTCTGCATTGCACATGATGGTGCTATTCGTGGAAAATGAGTGATATGTGTTATGTGTTGTTGAGGATCTGAAAAGAGTAAAATTATTATATTAATAACATTTAAACCTTCATTATGTATAGAATTTTTTTTTTTTTTTGCTAATTTAATCTGTATAAATATAAGAGAATCATTATAAGAATGCAATGTTACGTATGAAGGCTATGTTTTGAACACCAACATCAGGTTAGTGGATTTAGGCGAAATATTATACATAGGAACATTGCAAAGGTTTGCACAGAGAACAATCAAGAGAAAACCAATAGAATATGAATAGAGCATATTCTATTGACTAATTCTAATTTGACTAATATTATTGTATTGCAGTGACACCTTGGTTATGCTATCTGTTAGAATCTATAACATTTTCCATAGCCCTGCTAAATACTGCATGCTATAAAATCTATCTGATGTTTTTACAGTATATTAGACATGCTCACGCACTAGCTGTATCTGTTTATTGCTGCAAATATTCATATTTGTATTGGTATTTATATGTACACCAGCAGAATGAAAAATGACTTCTTTCTCTAACACCCACTGATGTCATTTTTCATGCACAAATTATAAAAACAAATCATAATTTGCAAATCATAACTTTATTCAACACCTGAACCAGACACCCTGTGGAATTTTCTGGCAATTTTCTATTCTAATGTGATCGAGTAAGCAAGTTATGTGTGATTCTAAACAACGATGGCATTCCCTAACAAGGGAATCATTAGTCATAGTTGACAACAATTTCCAGCTAATAATATTTTATCATTTTTACTTTAGTTCTTTTTCTTTTAGTTCTAATTTTGGCAAGAAACTTGGCTTACACCTAGACTTCCTGGAGTTTCTGGGCTCTCGAAGGGCTCTTTTCAAATTCCCCAAGCCTCTCTTCAATCTAGCCAATCCCTCCAAAAAGCTGTAGAGTTATTGGATGTGTCGATTCCTTCTGTAGACTTTTCACAAGAAATTTCACCTGAGAAACACCTGGGAACTTCTTAAAGTCATGGGGCTATCCTGGTTCTCACCGATCTTGTGGACTCAGGACAACGACATCAAGATTGGAGAGTATTTGAGGAGTCCAACAAGCTCAGCAAGAATGCATTATCTACTTGGCGAAAGTTCTGGTGAGATTGAGGAGAACCAGGAGAGCTCTGGCAAGTGATCTACGTAATCCAGGAGAGAGTTGGCGAGATTGAGGAAAGTGCTGGCGAGAACTCCCGCCAGGGGCCAAGCTCTCCTTGTAGTCGTGGGCCTCACACTGAGCACTCCTTGTTCCCATACAAGCGCACCTCATTCTTGGCTTCCACAAAACCACAAGATCCACGGATATACACCTTCGCGCTGTACATCGAAAACTCACCAAGAACTCCTTGTTCCCATCAAAGCTCTCCTCAAGCCCATATGCCCATGTCAGTCACCGTTTTCATCAGGTGAAAATTTAACTGAATGATGCTGAGTGGTTTGTGTGCATTTATATGTAGTGGATTAGCTGACGTTGACGGGAAAAGAGTTTGTAGAAATAGTTAAAAAGAGTTAAAGCTAAAAAGTAGCTGATGAGCTTTAATATGATCGGAGATATTATTATTTCAGGTTGAAGCCCATGTACATGTCTTCCTGTCTAAGTGGCTAAATATCCAGTTTAGCTTTTCTAATTAATATTTATTGGAGCAGGTGTTTGTTTACATTGAGCAAGTATCTTATTTGTATCTTATTAGTATCTAAGTAGATTATTAAATCCAGCATATAACTGATCATAACATTGCTTTTACTCAACATTTTGATTCGAGTGCATAACACTGTTAACTTTTTATTAGCACCACGGTTTCAGAACATACTGTATGAGACAAACTTGGTTTTCAGGAAAAATAAACATACATTGATCTGTCCATTCATCTTTAAAGGTTCAGTTTGTGTATTGTACTTTTTTGAGTAATCCATGCTGTGTTGTAATTTTGTTTGTGTTTCGTGAGGATTTTGGTGCATTTTTTCCTCATTTCTGTGCCTGCCGCATACTCTGATCGGATAAAGATTAAGTTTTGTCTCAAAACCACTCAAGCTTGTTAAAATTCACCTATACCATTTCAGCACTGTTATTTCAAAGGTGAAAAAATAAGACTTGCGGTTTATAATCTAATTAAACTTGAGGTTTATAAGCTGGCACATAACTGCTCATAACGTCCCTTCTAATCAACATTTTGATTTCATTTATGATGCAGGTTTAACCTCAGACTAATACCTTGGGACTGGAAAAAAAAATCATAAAATTCTGTCCAGCCAGTTTTGTCTGATGCTGCGACAAAATCTGGATGGACAAACATACAGTATATACAGACAGAAAAACAGACATTCAGGTCCTTCAATTTTTTAAATGTATTCAAATTAGTAAAAGAGTGAGTTCTGACCAATGTACAGACAATACCTTTCTTTTATTTATATAGGTGATGATCAGTGGTGACTCGGAGTTGCATTCAGAAGTAGCCATATTTTTAACGCATCTTCAGTATGGGAGGAAGAGTCTGACCCTGGTATAGACATGCTCTTGCTCATTGAATGTACGAGTAAATACTGTTAAAGTAATGTTTTTATTATTATTATTATTATTTCAATTATGTTCCCAAATTGCCCGAAGTGTGTAAGTGTATATGTGTGTGTGCCCTGCCCTGTCTAATACGTACCCTGCCTCATGCCCATAGTCTCCTTGGATAGGCCCCTGGGACCCTGTTCACAAGATAAAGAGGTATAGATGATGAGTATTTCAGTTGATGTTTTATCATTAAAATTATTATTTATTTTATAGCTGTAAATAAAAAAAATATTTTATGCTGACATACAGTCACAAATAGTCATGGAAAAGTACAGCTTTGCACTATTTTTAAAACTCGATATCAACATGCCACACTGTAAACAAACGATACGCTACGGGTTCTGTAAATTATAACTACAGTAAGCACTGGCAACTTTTTTCTTTTTTAGTGCGATAAATACAGAAATAGGTCCTGTGTGCATTGTAATCAATTAAAATAGGCATTCTGCAGTGCATTTTAATGACCACCCTGCTACTACCTGTGATGAACAGCCACAAACCAATTCTCTGTCTCCCACAAGCACACACTAGACGCAGTTTGTTCTTGGCTGAGACAAATGCCGGTTCATGTGCATGAGCTAGTTTTACCTTCTGCGCTCTGACAAAGGAATAACAGACATTTGGAAACTCGTTCCTCCTAGAAAAACACTGCGCTTTTTAATTACATTCTCTTCCTCCTCTAAGCATGGTGAAAATAGCGGTGGCGTTCAATCACGGCTCACAATGTGCATGGAAAGCTTTCAACAAAGGATTTGTTCACGGACCTCCCATGCCAGCCATCCAACAGACAGCAAGGCTGAATCATTCAACCAAAATTCAACTTTTTTGTGCATGTATGTGCACTGCGGCAATACAGCCATTTTTACCTTTCCTCTTTTTTGTCTCCTCTCACTTGAAAGTATTTCAGCACGAGCAGGAAAGCATGTTCTCTGTGCGACCCTGACGTTATTGCAGCTTACTGACACTAACAGCCTATGATTTGTTCAGAAATGTGCAATATAAAGGGAATGCATGTGTAATAAAAGTCTCTTCCCTCCTTTTTCTTTCCCTCGCTCTCTCCCACACACACACACACACACACACATGCTAACACACACAAATCAAAGATATAGAACAAGAGTGGAGAAATTGAGTTTTACAAATATGGTTCAGTATTTTGGATTCTACACTATGCAGTGCAAGATATACTGTATAGGGTGGTGTTCTGATGCATCCCAACTAAGAACGCTCACAGTGACAACTTTGGAGGAGAACACAGACACACACACACACACCACACACACACACACACACAGATACACACACAAAGGAGATTCAGTGCACCATTAGCTCTTATCTACACAAAGTTAAAAAAAAAAAAATATTACAATGCTGGCCAGAAAAAAAAAGTAGTTGAATTTAATATCAGCTTCAATTTAAACCACAGCACCCCAGTTGATTGCACTTACTTAGTATGTAAGACCCTATGTACATTCCTTCTGATTCGCATTTCTTCTTTTCTTATCTACAAATAGTTGAAAACATCTTTCATCTTAAACATCACTTGACTATAAAAAAATATATGTACAAGAGTGAGTCTAAAATTATTCCAACTCTAGCTGTAGAATTTATTTCAATTAACTTTTATAAAAGGCATCAATCATTTTTCAAACACAAGCTTTCAAACACAAGCATTAGAATGAGGGAAGTTTAAATATAACCAGAGTGTCAATAATTTTTGACTCACCCTTGTACATGAATTGAGAAATAATATGTGATAAGAATAAATACAAACCGGATTCCAAAAAAGTTGGGACACTTAACAAATTGTGAATAAAAACTGAATGCAATGATGTGGA
>JAQQZT010000002.1:7651247-7662094 GCA_030068275.1 Clarias platycephalus
AAGTAGAAGTACACAAAAAATCTACTCAATTACAGTAATGCGAGTAAATGTAATTCATTACTTTCCACCTCTGCTTATCAATTTTAAAGTTCAACTAAACTGTTGATAATAAGAAACATCTTATTAAGTTGAGATCTCCAGGGTTTTTACATCATTATTTTCCTTAACTATTTGAAATCTTTGGACTGATCAGTATCTTTATATTCATCCCATAAGAAGAAATCTCAGTCATCCTAATTAAAATACCATTAAGTTCAGATTTGGATTTTAATAGACTTTAAAGCTCAAGGCATTTGACTTCACAAGACAGTGGCTTCAGTTTTCCATTCTATTATTTTATTTAAAATTGCCAGTAGAGCAACCAAATGTGCTCATTAAATACATTACAGTAAACAGACATGATGACATACAGTACAATGTATCATTTAACAAATGTCATAGAGATCATAGATGGTCACAATTTTTGTTGACTTTTTTGTAGCACTTTTAATGATGGACATTGACACAAAGCAGCTTTGCAGAAATGTAGGTTTAGAGCACTAAAAAGCAAGATAAAGTCAAGAATAGCTATATGAACAGTGAGCTGAAACCAGATTAAAAAAGGAACACATCCTTTTCAGCATGACACAGATTTTCTGATAATTGTTAATAAGGGCACTATTTTGTGGGAATTTGGGGAACAAGAGATTGTACACCCTACTGTATATAATGCACTAGTTTAACATTTAATATTATTTGGTATTCAACCCCAGAACTGTTAGTTAGCTGAGGCTTTTCTAAGGAGAGATACTGTAAGTGGAAACATAGAAACTTACTACACAAGATTCACAGATTTTTTCTTTTCTCTTTGCCTTTAACCTGCTACAGTTAATGACTAACTATCATCATTAACTGTCAGTCACCAGCTCAGTTCCTTCAATCGCCAAAAGATATCCTTTGGTGAATAAATAAACAACCAAATCATCATCTTTTGATAATAAATGGCATTTATAGAACTGTTGTATAAAAGCAAGGTCACATTCAACGCAGTGGTGTCGAACTGAATATCAGCATGGCTGTGCTATCTTTGCCCTGTATCATAATCGTGCTGATATTCAGGACAACAGCACTCCCTCTTATGGGATATTGCTTAATTATGATATATGGGTGAAGTACATTAAAGCAAAAAGGGTGTTTAAAGAACAGTATCTACATATGTATGTGCGACTGTCCAATAAAGCAAGTGTGAAACTTGGGCAAAAACTGCTTTGGGTAGTGCAGCTCTTTAGGGTAACCATGCAGAGCAGCAGAAGAGAAAACAGCAGTGCAGATGCTCCACGCATATAAAGTCTCTAAATAAATTCTGACAGGTCCACAGGGCAAAACACAGCAGGAGAAGTTTGTCAGAATCACAAACTGACTTGACAGGAGCGCATGTACAGCTTGACGCACAAAGAGAACAGATTATACAGTATGTGCTTTTATTTATATATATATATATATATAGTGGTTTAAAGGTTGTAGATTGTGATCAAAGTGCATGGTCAGTTCTGTCTCACTTTGTATACAGTAAAAGGATGCAAATCCAACTAGACACAAACAAAGGAGCTGAGCAATACTTTGAAACAAGAGACAAGCAAATAGTCAGGTAATTGGCAAGCAGGCTGGCACCGGACAAAGCTAAAGAGGCAAACAGTAAGCAGGTGATGATATAAGCACTAATCAAAACAGACAGTCCAATCACTCCAAACACAATAATGAAGGAAGACTTTGACCAAGTGTGTTTGTCAGTCTGGGTTATTTAAAGGGAGCTCTCTAATTACTAACAAGTGAGTGTCATTAGTAATTCCATGGCTCTGAATAAGGAGAGGAGCTTGACTTGTGATAAGGCCAATGGCTGAGGAGCATGGGAATTATAGTCTGCAGTGCTAGAAGATACTCACTGTATGCGATTTATTATCTTTCTCCTGAAACTTCTGCACATTCTTTACTAGAGTTCCACCAGTCTCAGTATTCTTATGTAAACGAGATCTTATTGTAACATGGGTTCTCATACTACTTCTAGGTGGATGATACTCAACTCATCCTTTTCTTCCCTCTCTCAGATCACTGTATGTTTTGCAGCCATCTTCTTATACAGTACGTAAATAGCAACTCACCAGTTTCAACCTAATCCCAGCAAAACTGCACTGCTGTTCATCATGGCATCATGGCATCATGTTCATCAATTATAACCGCTCTATTATCTCATTTTGAGTCACTGCATGCAACCTCACTCACTCTCACTCATCTTCTATACCACTTTATCCTGTATTCAGGGTCACAGGGACCTGGAGCCTATCCTAAGAGGCTTAGGGCACGAGGCAGGGTACACCCTGGACAGGGTGCCAATCCATCGCAGGGCACACACATACACACACTCACACACTCATTCGCACACTACAGGCAATTTGGGAATGGCAATTAGCCTAACCTGTATATCTTTGGACTGTGTGAAGGCCTGGGTTCAATTCAGGATTCCTAACCAATTCCCAAAATCCCAGCCACTGGATTCAGTGGCAGTCCCACACCCGAAAAAAAAAATGGAAGGGTTGCGTCAGGGAAGGCATCCGGTGTAAAAACTGTACCAAGTCGTTGATCAGATGTAGCAACCCCTCAATGGGAGCACCCAAAAGACTAACAAAAACGCGAGGCTAAAATCACACACACGAAAAAGGAGGCAGGCATCAAAACACTTAGGTTGTGGAATGAACAACTTCTGCATGTCCTCTTAGCCCTTGACCTAGTGAACCAGCACTTCTGTGGGTAGCTCGAGATAAGGGTGTGTGCCAAATGCCATTTTGAATTTATTTTTAAACTGATAGCAGATGCTTCTGAGTTTCCAGATTTATTCATAATACTGTAGGTGTGCACAGTATGCAGAATTTGTGTCATGTAGTTGTTCACAAATTGGCTAGAAGTATAAATTATTTCTTTATAAAAGCAGCTCTGACAACTGTCCTGGCTGTAATGCAAATCTATTATATATACTGTATATATGATTCCCATAAAAGAGGCCCAAAATATTCTGTAATAACTCTTCCTAGGAGGAAGCAATCTGAACGAAACAGTGTACAATGCGCTCCTCAGTATATGGAGCTTTGAACACTCTTGGACTCAGATCTTTGGACTCTTTGACAGCCATCACTCTGTTTAGCGCCGTACACCTTCCGTACACCTTCTCATCAGGATGGTGGTGTACAGTAATGAGCAACACGTCTTCATAGTTTGAAATGTGACTGGCAGAAAACAAAGATCACTTCCAACATCTCATTCTATGCAATCGATTACAAATACGTCAAGGTATATGGTGCATTTTTTTGGTTCAGATTGCTTAATCCTTGAAAGAGTTATTACAGAATATTCAAGGCCTCTTTCGAGTGAAACACCCTGTATTTTAAATATATACTGTACATACACAAAATATCCAAAAGTCATTTCCAAAAAGACATTTATTTAACAAAAATAAAGACAAAAAGAAAAAAAAAAAAAAGTTGGCCCTACCCCATGATCCAATAGCTTGTAGATCCACCTTTAGCAGTAATAACTTAAAAGAAAACTTAAAGTAAAAGAAGTAGTCTTTTCCTGTAAGGATCATCAGTCTCTCACATCATTGTGGAAGAATTTTTGCCCATTCTTCTTTACTACGCTGCTTCAGTTCATTGATGCAGTTTTGCAAACCTCAGTCATGCTTCCATGTTCTTTTTTGACAAAAAGAGACTTTCTCCTCTCTTCCAAACAAACCATTCTTGTTTAATGTTTTTGTGTTAGTGATAGACTTCAACATTTAGCATGTTCAGTGAGGCCTTCACAGATTGGGATCTGGGGAATTTTAAGGGATGGGTCAACCTTTGCTAACCTTGAACTCTTTGCCCACTAAATCCCATACGAGGCAATCTGTAGTCCACTGGGAGTGCTGTTGCCTTTCTATCATGGCCAGAATGGATTTTTGTCAGGAGTTTGTGCTGCATTGTGTCTTCTTTATAATCGGGATGGGGGGGGATAGCCTTTGGCTCCTGTAAGCATAGAGGGGTCTTGGGTGCCCAGGATCCTGTCACTAGTTTTTTATTATAATATATAACATGAATAAATAGTATATGATTGTTTCTATAATCAATTTGAGACAAATGCATTATTCTTTATGTATTTACAGTATTTGGTAAAGCTTTGTGTGAAAAAGGGCTCTTCTCTTTTGTCACTCCTCGCACACTCTATAGGCTTATTAAGTAGGTGGCCTCCCCTTCTTCAGGCGTCTGAAGGTGCAGGGCCACTGGATCCAGCACAGCTGGTCAATAATCATTGTTAATAGACCTTGGGCTTTCTCCATTCTATAAAAATAAGGGCAGCAAGTTTAGTTTGAGGTTAGGAGGTCTAAAGACTAGAATCGCACAGCAGATACTAAAAATGCGCAAAATAGAATGCGAGCTGGGTGATGTAATGAGCCTCAGGGACTTCAAAGGCAAGCACTGACTGCAACCTTTTGACCACTGCTTCCAGGGCAGCCGCAAAAGGATGGCACAAGCTCCCATTGCACTTTTACTCTCTCCTAGAGCCAATTTTCGCCAACCTGACACTTATGTAGTAAAAAGGCCGCTGTGAACAACGTTAAGGCTCTGTTTCCCAGCCAGGAAAGTTGCCCAGCTGTTGGATGTCACGTCGGACTCCTATCTGTGGCCAGCACAGCTGGGACGGGCCGGTTGGCTGAAATGGTGAAGGGTGCCGCTTTAAGAAGCATGCAGAAGCCCCTACCCATGTGGGTCCACTCTGGCAGCTGGGAATGCCTCCAGACCTGCAAGTGCAAATCCTCACTATTTTTTCCCCCTTTTTTTCCTTCTTCCTCCTAAAATGCCTTTTACTTTTCCCCATTTTTCCTAATAAAATCACCCTTTTTCCAAAAGACCTCGCTTTGTGTCTGTGGTGCGACCCGAGCGAATATATACAGAACATTTAAGCATTTGTGGAGCTACTCTTCTTTATTATATGGCTGTGAAGCATAGATTAATATGCGGTAAACACTGAAGTGGTGAAAATATCTTACTACTACAGTGGTGCTGGGTAATGTATATATTATTCTTTTATGAGCCTCGCACTGCAACTCTATTTAAAATAACAGCACTAATAGTCAGCTAGGCACGGAGATCCACATAAAAAAAATGTGCAGAAAAAAATACAAAAAGGACGATTGAATTCATGAGGCTTTACAATTTAAATACATGCCAGACATTAGAGCTGAGCAAGATTTCACAATCTGGGAGCACAAAACATTTAGCAGATTTTATCTAGGTACTGAACATTTTGCTCATAGCCTACGCCTGGAAAGATTTTGGCACCTGCAGCACCAATCTGCTCTGTCTAAATCTAAAAATAAAAAAAATAAAAAAATTTAAATCTCCTGATTGTGCAGTGTCTTGCAAACTTACATTATGTGAAAGAAATGATGAAGGGCTGTAGGAGGAGCGAGGTGAATAGGTCTGCCAGATTTTAACTGCTTTTATACCTGATAATTGATTGGGTGAAAGCTGTATCACAGAGCCTGCAGTCCCAGTGCCATATGCTTTATCAACCTGATCACAGGTCTGCATCTACAGTACAGTATAATGAAGTTTAAGAAACAAAATCAAATTATCTTTTCCGGTCCAATTTATTCTCAATTTTTCACAGTATTGAAAAAGTTAGAAAAGTTTGGGTGAGCCTGACTTACATACTTTTTTTTTTTTTTTTGAAAAATCACTTAATTGAAGTAAAAACAAAATGTGCAAGATAAGATAATTAGATACAGTATGTGTGAATTAGATAGAGTATGTGTGAATATCAAAGTTTTGGGAGTACAATTTGACCACCCTTGGGATAAGTGCAAGAAAACTAATTCCTATAATTTATAGCACTTAGGACACTATTTTGTGATCATGTTGGCACACAACAAAAACAAGGCAATTAATATTTTTGGCAATAAGTTCCACCAAATGTGTCTCTATGTTTATATCTTACTCTTATGAAAAAAAAATTATGTAAAAGCAAAAGATTTTAAAGAATTATATTTTTTCAATGGTACTGTAAGTGTTTTATAACTTTATTTTAATCAACATCATACAATTCATTATTTAACTCATTCAGGATCTGTCTCATTACCTGAGGTAAGAGTCACTCACTACTTTTAACTCTTTAACATTCTCAATACTGTAGGTCATCCAAGAAAAAAAGAAAGGAAGAAATAAAGAAATGTTATTTTATTGCACAACAGCACAAATGTTTAGCATATTATTTCTCATGGTTTGATGTAAAGCAAATAAAAAGACATATGATATCATTTAAGGTTAACAACATTATAGTGGATTTGTTTTTAGCATGGCAGACCTCAACCGAGTGGGAAAGATGAAAGTTGAATACAATTTTCAGTATGATATAGTGCCTCAAAATGTGCTCTGACAAAAAAACATGATCTGCATCATCATCATCATCATCATCATCATCTGCATCATCTTCACTCCACATCATATGCAAATAATCAAAGATTTAAGTAGTACATTCTGTTGCGTTGCTTAAATTTCTTGTCATTTCTCAGGTGCTTTTCTGGTGTTGATGATTATGTGACACTGTATATCACAGACAGCTAATATACAGTATGTTTACAAAGTAAATTTATTAGGCATCTCTCCATTTTGCTATGTACTGTACTGTAATGTAACCGTCCATGATCAAGTCATGGCATTGTGTAAGATACATATGCACTGTTAGCAAGATATAAGACATCTATAAAAAGATCGCTACTTATCACAATGAGGTGAAAAAAAATTAACTTGCCATGCCTTTATTTATTTTATTTTTTTTACAAAATACTGTATATTTACTGTATGTCCTTAATTATAGTCGTCAAACACTGGTGGGTTTTCCCAGACCGACACATACTTGGTACAGTAAATCATGTAGCAACACACAATGCATAAAATCCTGAAATAAATGTAATGGCCTCATGTTCTACCCAGGTACTTGTTGACAGGAAGTAACAGGAAGTCCAAGGCAGACTAAAGACAGAAGATACTTATTATGTAAAAAGGTAAGTGTAAGTAAAATTTTATTTGAAGAGACCTACTGTTATTGAAGATTAAAAAAAAAAACATGCAATAATAATATATTGGATTCCACATGTTGTCAAAAAGGAGAGATTTTGGTAATATAGGGAGCGTAGACTAATTTAGAAATAAACCATTTCTGAGCTCTTATTTTGAACCCTATGACCTGGAAGTGCTTATTCCTTGTCAACATTACAGAGGGAGTTTGACCAAAGCTGTAATAGGCAGCTATTCTTGGTGGAGTTGTGGAATTAATGTGGAGATTTAATCTCTGTTGTTTCAAGATTAATTAAAGAGTCCCATAAGTAAATGACTGACTAGACGAGCAAGAGAATAATAGATGAGAAATCAAAAAAGTAGATCGGATAAAGATTTAAGGTTTGTCTTTAAATGACTCCAGTGCATTAAAATTCACTTCAGCACAGTTATTTGCTCTATGAAAATATAAACTAATTCTAGTAAAAGTATTCACTTTAGCTTTTCTAATTAATATCTATTGGAGCAGGTGAGGACGTAGCTTATTTTAAAGTAGATTATTCAATCTGGCACATTTAGGTTCAGTTTAAACTTTAGACAGATATCCAAGGACTGCAAAAGTTTCATTAAATTCTGTCCAGCCAGTTTTGTGTGATGCTGCACATAATCTGGCACATAACTGCTCATAACTTCACTTGTACTTACTGTAACATTTTAATTTTACTCATGGCGCAGGTTTAACTTCAGGCAAAAATCTAAGTACTTAGTAACCTAAGCCAAACTTTCATTAAATTTGGATGCTGTGACAAGATAGATTTTATATATAATAAAATTATTTAACCAGGGGGGCAATACATTCAAGTAGAGGTGCATTTTAGAGCATAACACTGGGCTCTCAGTTCGGGTATTTTACACATCCTCACCTCGGACTGCTGCTGCGGATATGTTTGGTCTAGCGCTTCACATCACTGCTTTTTATTAGCTCCACAGTTCGGAACATATGAGACAAACTGGTTTTAGACTTTCCACAGGAAGAAAAAGCATCTGTCTATTTATCTTTGAAGGTTCAGTTTTTATAGCCAACTTTCTTCTTCTTTTTTTTTTTTTTTAGTAAAAATATGATTGAAAGAGTGGGTTCTGACCAATGTACAGACAAAAACTTTCTTTTATTTAAATAGATGGCATCAGAATAGCTTGAGGACAGAATTTCATAAACTGGTTACCTCCCTGGGTTTTCATGCACAGTACTAGAGATTGCATATTCATCAAGTGGCAGTAACTCAAACACCACTTAATTCAGTCATAGTGAGCAGAAATGCCCTTCAGAACACACAACACAACACATCCAACCTTTAACCAGATGAGCTACAATGGCAGAAGACTATTTCGGCTTCCGCTCCTGTCAACCGGTCTTATTAAGATTCATTCAGATGACGCTGGGCGATGCAAACCATTGCATTCAACTTATTAAAACACCTTCTTCTTTTGTTTCTTTGCTACGCAACATATGGCTTATTGCCTGTTGTGAATTAATAACATGATTAACTGATTTTTTTTTTTTCTTCTGTATATATCACAGTTATCCTGCATATAATAAACAGCATATAATGTTTGGTTACTTATCTGTGCCAGAAGAAAAACATTGTCTGTAGAGAAAAGTGATCTAGTCAGGAGTCACCATCGGTTTATTAAATGTATGTGTAATAATAAACTCTTTTCTGTCAGACAAATAATGGGATCTGGTCTGGCAGAACATAGCTGGTCAAAAGAGCTGGAATGAAAATGTGACTGCTACCGCTATTTGGGATGGGCTTTTAAATTATTCATTATGCTAGCCATTGTTGCTGTCTTTTGCTTTTTGTTTTACACAGATGAAATAGTCAGCATGGGGAATTATAATGGCCGAACTGTGCAATGCAAAAAGTGGATTCCTGTTGCTCACTTAATTGGCAAGACGTCTATCCAAGACATTTCTTTCAACCTCATTGTTTTTAAACAAGCCAGAAGTCTTCTACAGCTGTGCATTACAGTAAGTAAGGAATGACACATGGTGGGGTGTGCTTTTAGAAAAAATACTTAACAATGAAGCAGAATTATTGTTGTCACAAAATTGTCCCAATATTTATTATTTAACCTCAGCAATTTTTATAAAGCATGCATTTTTTTTCCCCCAGTGATGGGAGTTGGTAACCATTTTGTGTAATATAAAAATTAGTTTCATGCTCTTAATCATTTAAGTGTGACAAATATGCAAAAAAGAAATAATCAGAACCTGGCGAATACTTTTTCACAGCACTGTCCATCGCCTTTGATTTTATATAACCAGGTTATGAGTAATGCGCAATTATCAGCATTAAGTGCATGCGTGTTCCTTGGACTTTCTGCATTTACACAGCATTTTCCTGGGTCCTCAGAAAAAAGCATGCAAGTGCATGCATGGTGTATTTAAGGAATTTTTTACAAATAAAATTGATTGCCATTTTTCATAATAACTTGCTTGAAATTTTGACACCAGAGGCTCCTTTGTTGTTAGTCTTTCAGCTGCTCCTTTTGAGGGGTCGCCACAGCAGACCAAACTGATCCGCACAACAACATTTCCAGATGCCCTTCCTGATGCAACCCTCCCATTTTATCCAGGCTTGCATCCAGTGGCTGTCGTTTGGGAATTGGGTGGGAAACGAACCCAGGCCTTCCGCACGGCAGGTGAGAACGTTACCACTGAGACACTAATGCCTCACACTGGAGACTCCTTTTAGGACTGTTAAATAAAATTTCCTTACTGCCTCATCATTTCAATCATGATACATTTCTGCTTGTTAAAAAACAACACATGCTGTTAAATCCATTCATTATTAGGTTTTGGTTATATTGTGCATCTGCCATACATGCCTTGTATGTGAACTAGCTGTTATTGTAGAAACAATAATCTTAGCATTATGATACCAATACAACATGCTTTTAACATGAACCATTATTTAAACATCACATCTGATCAGTCAGATTCTATAGATCCAAACATCTACTATTACATATTCTTCTTATCTGTGATACTGTATACTCAGAAGCACACTCACCCAAACATACAAACACATAACCCATAACACCCAATTTCATTTCAAATTTAAAAATCATTTTTGTATTTCATTTAAATAAACCACCTATTAGTTTGGATGGTCAGGAATAATCCAGGAACTACCAGAGCTTAGATGTGCCACGAACTGGAAGCTGCCGAAAAATCAGTGTTGAAGTCTACCCTGTCACCATGGACTGAAAGGCAGAAAGAAATCCCTGCTACAGCCTTCAGTCCGCAATTGTAACTTATCACAACTGGCTTCTATAGTGGCATTGCATTATGGATGTTGTATTCCAGCATTGGAACCAATGTCTAAACTACTTCTGTGTTTAGTTTCTCATTAATGTGCCTTTTTTTTGCCTTTTTGTCAGGGCTCACTGTGTCTCAAGCTCCTCAATTTCAAAGCTCTTTAACTTTGAAATGATCTCTTTTTTGTGTGGACTGTTTTTGTATGTATTATTAGCACTTTAATCATTGTTTTTATGCAACTTTTTTTGATAATTACTGTTTATGACTGTTATACGACTTTTACTTTGGGTAAAATCACTTTTTACTCAATCAATCAATCAATCAACTAACAGGATGTATTTATTATTAAAAACTTTTAAGGGTGACTAGTTTAATGCTATGTTTTTGGATGGATGGATGGATGGATGGATGGATGGATGGATGGATGGATGGATGGATGGATGGATGGATGGATGGATGGA
>JAQQZT010000002.1:7669554-7684966 GCA_030068275.1 Clarias platycephalus
GCTAGTCTAAATAACAGCTACAGACGTCTTTAAAGTGAGCTGAGATCCGAGAATAAAAAACAGACTTAGGAATGAGAATGTCCATTTTTAATGTTTTTTACCTGTCTAAACAGATTGTAGCCAGATAAATTTAAATCAGGATAGTAAGTAAGAAAGTAGTATACAACAATATAAATTCTAAGTTGGTGCTATTGATAGCATGAATGAGCAAGTCTAGTAGAGTTTCATTTTTTTTCTTAAACAAAAGAATAAATGAACAATAAAGAAATAAACATCAGATTTTTTTTTAACCCAGGTTACTGGTATATTCATCATTTGACTGGTTGGTATAGACATGGCTGAACAGAGAGGAGTAAGCACTGCATACTGTACTTGTTAGACAAAAGATATTACTGCTAGAATGTTGAATAACATTTAGCATTGGTGAGTTTTATGGTTAAAAAATAAACCACATTACAACAATGCAAGTCGCCGCTCTGCCGTGCTTGTAATTTTATTTCAAGAGAGCTGTGGCTTTTCAGGTGCTAAAAATAAATCGGTGATTAACTTATACGTTAAACAATTAAAGGTTTCTAACAGCCAGTGCTGTAATGGTTTGCAATATGTCTCGAAAACAAAACAAACAGCCAAAAAATAATAATAAAACACCTGAAAAATATGCTTTTTTTTTTTTAATAAAAAAATATGAGAGATTATTAAGTTCTTGGAGATAATGTAAAGGAGGTCTTGTACATGATGCCAAGACTTATTGATAGTGACAAGATTTTATATTAATTAAATGAATGAGAAATAGCATTAGTGTCTTTAATTAGTTAGGTCGTTAAACTACTGTAACTAGTTGCTATAATTCAAGTAGTCTAATTAAACAAGGCTAACTGCAACCATATAGAATACAATAAGATCAAAAGATGTACCAAAATATTATAAGTTTGTTATATAAAACTTTTTTTATTGGCAAAAAAGTTTGCTTCTAATCTTACCTTGGCAGTTGCACCTGTTCGAGGTGCTTGAAAAAGGAGCCAGAGCAATCTGCAGCTCAGAGACCAAGTGGGCTGGATCTGTTGCCCAGGTAACCATCAATCACTTTGGTGTGCTAAACAATCTGTGCTTTTATAATGATCTGCCAGTTATTTCTGTAAACTTGGATTGGTGGAATTGTTTTGTTCCTGTCCTTCCCATGCTGCAGTATGGTTTGAGTGATAGCATAAGCATGTATGTTTAAATAGAAAATCTATGCATGTTTGTGTCATGGTCATCAGAAAATGTGCTATTTACTGTAAAAATGCAGTAAGTAAAAGGATGTTCATCACTCTTACTCACTCATCTTCTATACCGCTTTATCCTGTATTCAGGGTCACGGGGAACTGGAGCCTATCCCAGGAGGCTTAGAGCACAAGGCAGGGTACACCCTGGACAGGGTGCCAATCCATCGGAGGGCACACACACACACCCATTCATAGCCAATTTGGAAACGTCTTTGAACTGTGGGAGGAATCCGGAGTACCCGGAGGAAACCCACCAAGCACGGGGAGGACATGCAAACTCCATGCACACAGAGACGGAAATCAAGCCTGGCTGGGGAATTGAACCTCGACCCTGGAGGTGCAAGGCGACAGTGCTAACCACTACACCACCGTGCCGCCTACTTGAGTAGTCTCTTACTTGAGTAATATTTTTTTGAAGTACAGCTACTCTTACTTAAGTAAATTATTTGGCTACTCTACCCAGCTCTGAAATTTTCACACACAAAGAAAATACTTAAGTAAAATGCACCCACACCCACCCACACACACACACACACAAAACCTAAGTAAAGTAATGACGTATTTCGATTTAATTACTTGCCATCTCTGCAAAAGAAGCACGCAATTATATTCCCAGCAAAGTCCCAGTGTTGAATTACTGGTATATAAGTGCTTATATACTGTGGGTCCATGTGGACTTGCATGAACTCTGTAGTATAAAAAAGAAAGTGTAAAATCAACTCTGTTGATTTTATTGTATAGGATTATTTGTATGTGTTCCAGCTTCCTCTCACTGGAACTAAGGGTCCAAACCTGTTTCAGCATGACAATGCCCCTATACACGAAGAAGCTCCGTGAAGACATGGCAAAGGTTGAAATAGAAGAACTGCACAAAGCTCTGACCTCACGCCCACTGAACACCTTAGGGATGAATTGCAATGCTTACTATGCCCCAGACCTCCTTGCCTGACATCAGTATCTGACCTCACCAATGTTCTTGTGGCTGATTGAGCACACGCCATGCTCCAAAATTTAATGGAAAGCCTTCTTAGAGGACTGAAAGTTATTTTCAGAGCAAAAGGGACTGGAATGTTCAAATCTATATACAGCCAATTGAACACGAGGGTGGTTCACAGGTTTGTAGCTGCTTTAGTGTACTGTATGTGATAACAGAAAGTAATGTTTCTGGATGTTCCACAAGAATGAATGTAACTACAGTACAAGCATGACATGTCATCCGTTATTAAATTACAAATAGTAATCATTGGCAAATTGCCGGGAACCAATTAAAACACTTTAAGAAATGATGTTATAGATGGTTATTGCATATCTCCCTTTAACACCCCTAGGTGATTTATTACTTACTTATCCCTAAAGCTTTCAATCAATACACACTGCATTGCATGAGAGACATAATCTTATAATCTTGCCTGGGTAATATAATCTTTTACAAAATTACATTAGCGTTTCATAACTGATGGATTAAAATTTTTTGCTTGTGACTCAGGCGTCTGCGCCGAACTGTATTTAATGCATTTAATTAGGCATTTATTTTTTTTATTTTTTTATTTATTATTGTGAAATTCTGCGTATATTTACACTATCATCCAGAATGCAAAATAAAACACTTGTACCATTATAGTCAACAAGATACTAGCATGAATGAGGAATAACAGAAGCCCAGTGGCAATATTTCTTGGCACAGCCTAAAGTCTAAAGCATTATGTATGTACAGGAGCAGAATCTAACCTGTCACTCTTCACTGCTACAGTGACTGCTGCACTCTCACAGACCAACTGCAGCAGATGATAGTGCCATTGATCGATGCACTCGGTTGCCATTCAGGCATTTTTGCCCGATTGATAGCTCTGGTATCATGTTGCGAGACGCCTCTCTTTGTGCCCTTGAGTGAGAGCATTGCATTCTAATGCCAGTTGATGAGATGATATTGGCAGACAGACAATGACACAGACAGCTTGGCCAACAAAAGTGTAGACAATAGCAGTCAGTTTGACCTCCTGTTTGAATATTTGTACCCGTCAACATTAGACGAAGTTTTTGACAGGGTAAAATCAGACTTTATTAACCCCCTTGAAATTTGACACATTTTACAGGGGGAGTTCAAGTCAGACCGGGACTTCTGATCATGAAGAATAACAGAAAACAGTTATGCGAGTAAAAACTGCCTGTTTTTCCTCTATATAATCCCTTGCTGCACTAAGGCACTTAGTTGCAAAAGCATTTCTCTAGTGCTTGGATACAATCAAGGTAGAACGTTTTCTCTGCCTGCTTGAGCCATGATCTGACTCCCTGCTCCATGTCTGACATACTGGCCTTTTACTGGCTCTAACACGTGGAAATAGCTTGGAGCAAGGTCAGGACTGTACAGAGGATGTTGAAATAACTCCCAGACAACTTCCTGTAAGGGGTGTTAACGAAGGATTTTGTGTATAGTTCCCACAGCCAGATGGTACGACTTATAGATGGTAAGTCCCAGTTTGACTTGAACGCCCCTTATATAATCAAATTTAGACTGCATTATATTTGATGTACACAACAAAAGTGTGTGAACACTCGACTATAACACACATGTGCATGTTGAACATCCTGTTTCAGAGTTTTATCTTTTGTTACTATTAAATCCTCCGTTTTTCTATGAAGGCGTTCCGCTTGATTTTGGAGCTTGGTTTTTTGGAACCAACCTCGGCAATTGTCTTAATCTACTGTAGATACTATTGTAGCTTAATCTAAGTTTTAGCAAGGTCAGTCACTGTGGTTAAGCAAAGAAGCCTGTTGCATAGGGATGCACCAATTCATCCCAAAAGTGTTCAGTTGGGTTGTGATCAGAGCTCTGTGCAGGCCACTTAAGTTTATCTATTCCAATCTTAAATAGTCCCTGTTTTCATGGGATTTGGGGCCCTTTAATTTCCGTGAAGCAAAATATTACTGTTACAGCATGCATTCTAGACAATTTTGTTTTCTAGACAAAAGAGCTTCATGTGTATATGTGTAAAACCCAAAAGCACCCATCACTCTATGGATGTTGCATAGGTGCCCATTAAATTGTTCATGACCCCACCTCCTCCGTCAGTCTAAAACCATGTGTCAGTGTTAACAAATTTGATGGGGGAAGTATCATGTTGTGTGTGAGAAGAGAAAAAAAATCAGCCATAGATGTAATTGTGTGAACAGCAATCAAATCAGCTTGTGTTCTCTCCTCTACAAGCTTGATGTCAGCAGATAACAATAAGGTTATGTTGATGTGTTCGCTTGTAGTGTATCTCTGTTTTGTCTGTCCTGGTAACCTAGCTTAGCAGTGGACTTGCCATAGCTAGGCCACCATTTGAGATTTGCCAAAGCTGGGCCACCATTGTTGGGTCTTTGGGCAAGACCCTTAACCATACACCCCATATAACCCAGCCACTGCATGAAGGGCATGTCCCAAGCCCGGTTAGAAAATGGAAGGCTTGCAACAGCAAGTGCAAGAAGGGTGTAAAACTGGAACCAGATATTGCAGATAAAATGATCCTCCCTTAGGATAAACGGAAAAGAAAAGTTTCCCCATTTACATTGTTGCTGTTATTTTATAAACATTTTACTGTATAAAAGATACACTAACCTGTTGACTGTCTTCAAACTTTCAAGATGTTCACAAGAGACATGTGTCAACTGACTTAAGAAACACTCTTAACATTCCTCACTGCGTTCATCAAAATGTAAGAATACCAAGGCATTTGTTATTAAATAAAAGCCAGAAGATACATGATCTCCTTCTGTCTTCATTAATCAGACAGGCCATTAAAAGTCTTCATGGTCTTGTAAATATTGTCATAAATATTCATTATACAGTAAATAAAGCAGGTAATGTTCTCACCATCAGTTGGGTGTTGGCCTAGGGAAACTGCCTGACTTCCTGTAGCTCAAACCAGTCTGTTAATTCTCACCTGATCTTAATCATCATGATCAACCTCCGGACCATGTATTCACAGATTTTACCAAGTGGTATATTTGCAACTTGGTATTTAAAAAATTATATTTTTATATGTTTAGGAAAATAGACATAATAGCAATATGCGATGGCTACATGACATCAGTATATGTTTGAGGGTTAAATACTGTTGTGTGTAAAATGTGCATGTGTACAGTAAATACAATCAGCCATAACATTAACACCACATAACCTTAAAATTGATCATCAATTATATACCAGTAAAATGGTGACAGGATCATGGACATACTCATGGAAAAAGCACAAATCACTGGAAAAAGTCAATGCTGACCATTATAGAAAGGCACCAGTATACTGTACTCAATGCACCACAGCCCACCACTGACAGGGGCAGGCAGGCAAAAAGGCCAAGGTCTGCTGATCTGGCCACTACTGTAAATTCACCAGATTAGAATTTGAGTAAACCTAATGTGTAAACCAATGAAATGTCCAATACATAGAGGCCCCGCCCACCAATACACATCTGCCATTGGTGCCAGAAATAACAGCACACCCCTAGGTGCCAGTCCCCCGTTGGTAACCTGCATAATCCCAAGCATATTGTTATACATATAAAGGAGTTGATTTGGTAACTAATAAACCAGCAACTGGGTACTTACGGATGTTATTCAACACCCCATTTACTTACTCTAGAAATTAATTGAGTAGCACTAATCCCACACAGCAGGCTGGAATAATTATTCCTAGTAAAGCTTGAAAGTTGCACAATTTTATTAATAACTGTCTTGTGTACACTGTAGTTTAAAAATCTTAAAGAAAATACAGCAACTTAATTTGATATTAGGAAGCTTGAGGAGATACAGTATATCATCATATTAAGTTGTAAACAATGGGGATCAAATTTCTTTATCAGGTACTGTAACAAAAGCAACTCCTGTCATTTTATTAATGAAGGATGACTGCCTTATAAACCCAATCAAATCAGTCAGGTCCCTCTGGCCCAAATAAACATAAATATAAAATTCACAAGGATAAGGAAGTAGTAGGTATAGTACTGCATATGAATCTATCTATCTATCTATCTATCTATCTATCTATCTATCTATCTATCTATCTATCTATCTATCTATCTACCTATCGTGGCGTGCGCATAAATCTCTTGCCGCTCCTCGCTCACTCCAGAGCTTCACTAGGTAGGCGGCCTCCCTTCTTGCAGGTGTGCAAAGTACCGGGGCTGCGGGAATGGGCGCATTAATCGTCAATAATGGATCTTGGGCTTCACCCTGTGCTATAAAAACAATGTAGGGAGTGTAACTCTGGATCCTGAGATCTACATTGTGATTAGTGATTTACATTTTTTAAAATTATTATTAGTCATGTGACAATTATTACAAAATCAGACTTTGCGTAAAATTAAATAAACCTTTTTCACTGCACTCATGTGAATCCCTCTAGAAAGTCACCACACTGAGCACTGATATTACATTTTCACTCGCTCTTGTAAAGTATACACCCATCATTTTTATCTTGAGAGCTATTTTCAAAGAATATATGCGTAATTATTCCCAGCAGGGTGCTTCTAATCCAAATACCAGTCTTTGACATTTGAAACAATTTCCACCTTTTTAAAAAGGTAACTGTAAAAATCTCGGGCTTGTAAATAGCTTGAACACAAACAAGCTGAGAAAACTCGCTACAATGTCAAGGGCAACATGTTTTTCAGAGCAACTTTTTAAATAAGTCTTTTTTGTTTTGTTTTACTTTTTTAAATTTGCATACTGTAGCTCTAGGTGCATGTTTTATACTGGCTTTATATTGTAATTAAATTAATAACACCTCATGCTTGAGGAGAAATAAACCATTACTTCATAATTTGACAATTAGCATGTGATGTTTGATGATTACCTTTTGTGTGTTATTGTTTATGATTTCTGAGTTCACTTTTTAAAAATTATTTATTTATGTAATGTTTTTGTTTGTTTGTTAATCTGTTTTGTCATTACAGACATCCATAGGAAATAAAAACATCAGTATCAATCAGCTCTTGCTCCCTTCTTTCTAGGAAAAAAAAAAAGATGTTTTAGGGAATAAAGAATTTTGAAAAATGACTAACAACTATGACTTTTGAACAATGACTCAGCAACTGCATGAGCAGTAATAATACTGATGTATCTCTGCTGGGAATATATGCATAATATCATATGGATGCAATAACACAAGCTCCGGGCAATGTTAATACTTTTATAGACATTGCATTTATTGCTAAATCACATTACCTTGTTTTTCATATCCCCCTACTGCACTGTACATGGTTCTGTTTTTCTCTTTCTTGTTAACATGCATCAAAATATTAAACACACTGAGAGAAAATACCGGTATGTGTGTGCTATGAAAGACAGAAAGGTAAATGTTCCACTATTTTTAGCACTTCCTAATGGAAATGTAAAGCCGAGTTCAGGCACAGGGTTAAATGGCTGTTAGATACAGCTCACTTCTTAAATCCATTTTCTCAGTCACACTCCAAAGAGAGGGAGGGAATAGTCGACAGTAATGGAAACACTGCACAACAACATTTAATAGTCAGCAAAATTCAAATACAACGGTAAATATTATTATGCTTACTTTAATTTTTTTGGCAATCCGGAATTCTGTAAATATATTTCCTTAAGTAAAACTCTACCTTGAATCATTTGGTGATTCTGCTGCTACTGCATTGGTTGCTGCTGCATATTAGCAGTTTTCCAGTCAAAAAACAGAATCTAGATGCAGTAAAAGACCACTGGCATTGCAATTAACCCTTTACTCATTGGAAACAATGGTAACAGCAAAGTCTTTAAGACCAACACTACCAGTGCTTCTCCCATCACATTGGAAGTTGAAGAACTGGGTGAGGTAGAAAACTTTACATACAGTACCTAAACAGCACAGTGGACAAACGGGGGTACAGAAGCTAACATAAACATCAGAATTGTCCAGGAAATCTTTCCTGAAGGGCTGAAGAATGTATTCTGTCCATCGCTACCCTGATATACAATAATGTGAACTCAGTTCTGTTCTGCAGTGCTGAAACAATGAGGAACACTGTTTCCACCACGAAGATCTAGACATTCATCAACAAGGGACCTTTCCCCAGCTGTCAATCATACATAGAATATTACCCAATCCAATTGAACGATTTTCGTAAGACCTCTGCTATGTTGTCCGACAAATTAACAATCGTTTGTTAATAGTAAGTAATTGGAAGAGACTGGAAGTAAGAACCTTAATACTAATAATAATATAATACTAATATAATAAAGACAAGCAATATCCAGAAAGGACCTTTTTCCAAAGCCGTAAAAGACAACTAGAAAAGTGTTTAAAATGGATTAAGGCTTGCAGACAACCACATATACAGCTGAATGTGGACAACATCAAAGCACAACGCTGTGTTCAAAGGTAACCAAGCGAAAAATATGCATTCATCTTTTCTAGGGAAGTCTTGTGCTCTCTCTCTCTCTCTCTCTCTCTCACTCTCTCTCTCTCTCTCTCTATATATATATATATATATTACCTGTAAAACATTTCTCCTGCCAAATGTGTGAGTTGGCAACCTTCGTTCAGTGGCCAACTACACCTCGGCTATCACGGCCTCTGAGCTTGTACCATGTAGGGAGTGATTGCGGTGAAAATCCCAGAGCAATATTATTCAATATGATAACTCCCCCGAGCAAAAACTCAGACTTCTCTTCATTGAACAGCAACTCTTTACTAAAACAAGTTCAAGAAATATTTGTGTACAGTGTATACTGTAACTGCATGAAAAAGAAAATATTTTCTTGGATTCACCGACCAGACTTTTTAAGCAACTAAGAACTGTAGCTGGGAAGAAGACACAAGCTTATACTTCGGAGACTCTCTAACAAAGCTGTAAATGGATAGGACACATTTCAATCCTCACCTCTAGCACGACAAGACAAGTCCATACATGGATGTCCCCCACGGAAAGAGCAAACTCAGAGGAAGGTCAGTCACAAACCACCTGGCACATGACCTGAATGCAGATACCGAGACGCTAGCCTTCAACTGTGTCAAACTAGCGAATCTGGCTCAAGACCGAGATACTAGAAGCCATCCTTTGGCCCAAAGTAAGTATTATAAATTGTAAATGATATAAATGATTCTTATACTCGTGAGCAGTGTTGGGTGTAACATGTTACAAATTAACGTGTTAGAGTACTTGGATTACGTTTTTGTTGTAACGAGTAATCTAACGCATTAGGTGCGCCATTTAAGTACTCAGTTATTTAGTTATATTTTCAAAAATGTAATCCGTTATCCGTTGTGTGTGTGTATGTGTGAAAGTCGTCACCCCCTTCCCACCCCCACCCCCGATAATCTGCCCCTCTCTGTTATTCCTTCTGTTAGTAGTTAACAGGTTATGGGCCAAACTTCGCTGAGTGATGATGGTAGAATAATTATAAACGTCTTGACTAAAACAACATGCATGAGGAATCACAAAGGAGTTTTCATTTTCTGCAATGGAAAAGTACTCGAACTAGTTACTTTTATCAGGTAATGATAAAAGTAACTAGTTAGAGTACTTTTTACAAGGTAACGCTGTAATGTACCTGACTACTTTTTAGTGACAGTAATTTTGTAATGTAATTAGTTACTTTAAAAAGTAACATCCCCCAACACTGCTCATGAGTTGCTCATACGTGTATATGTTCCTGTGTACACATTTGAAACGTTTTAAGTAGAAAGCTATATAAGATACAGTATATACAATACGGTATGTTTAAATTTGCATTTGTAATTTCTGAAAAGCTGATTTGAGACTATTGTCATAGTTTAAAAAAACTACACGGGGGGGGGGGGGGGTTAACTTTTATTTACATTGAAATAGCTGAAAAGGGAATCAAATCTTGTCAAATCTGAATTTTATTATAAAATAAAACATTGCAATTAAAGATTTTGTACTATTTATAAAAATATAAAATTTTAACATGAAAGTTGTTCAGTGTGGAATTTTTCATTAATGCAGCCTTTTATGAAAGGCTTCAGACAGTCATAAAGACATAGATTGTGTGTCCTTCTCATAAGGATACACTGATATTCTACAGTCTACTGCACTGCTTGACAGAGCTTTCCTACCACTTTAGGGATCTAACGATGCCCTTTTGTTTTTAAAAAAAAAAAAAAAAAAAAAAAAAAGGAGTCCGATTTTAAGCCTCAGATGTGCCAGGGTCAAGGATGAAAAAGCATTTATGCATCAAAGTATTTGGTAACCCTGTGTAGTCCTCAAATTGTAGCTTGTGGACGTGGCATAAAAAGGGACACACACATGACCAGCTCCCTATTCACTTTTCTGTCTCAGCTCCAAAAGATCTGGACTATCACTCAGAAATCTACTTTATAAATTCTGGCCCATCAAAATTTTTTGATGAAACTGGAGTGCAATTTGCAGATGTAGTAAAATCCACTTAAGTCCAGAATAATGGAGTCACTCCTGGCTGTGTAATCAGCTTCTGTCTGCTCAACATGGTTCATCTCATCATTTCTTACACTGAACCACCGTCTCCATCAAGCACACATAAATCCTCAAAGCATAAGCTGTGGGAAAAAAAATAATAATAGAGTGCTGAGGTCTACATATCGTTATTCCACCAAAATCCTCTTCAAATGAATTTGGTGGTCTCTCAACAGAGCACATTATTACGTTCCTGTACAAAAGACCAGGGAAAAACTGAGTGCACGACTTTAAGGTGCAAATTCAAAGAGGCTGAGAATAAAAGCCTTGTGCTGATCAAGCAGGCGAAATCGCACAATGAGCTGAGAACCTAGTTGAAAAGAAAGTGACACTCTGGCTTTTCTCATAAAGAATTTCCCATGAAAAGGTGACTTGTCATTCCTCAAGCCTACTATAGTTTTACTGAAGAAATTCTTTATAAGGCTGAACTCATATGACATTTAAAAATGTCTACTATATAGCACACTCATAATGTTTTATGGAGTGCATAGCCTGTGCTGTCGATTTTCTTCTTATTCTTTTCACTAGCTCAGCTTTCTCAGAACAATGTTGCTGGCATTCAAGAGGCACGTGCTCACACACACACACACACTCAAAAAAAAAAAAAAAAAAACCCTTTCCTGTGAGCCTTTCACACATGCAAGTGGAACTATTGTGAGGAAAAAAAAAAAATCACGTTTTAGTCTTTTTACACAATACAATTTGTCTCCATTGTGAAAAAAATACATTTTTACATATATAATATATAATATACATTTTTGGATTACCCAGAGATGAAATTTGATCCCCCCCCCCACCCTTATGTTATCTCTTATAACAAGTGCCCCTCCCCTAGCTTGTTGCTCAGCTCTGCTGTTCTCTGAAGGGGCGTGGCTCAGCAGTAGCAGCTAATTTACATACAGTAAGCACTGAAACTGCATGTTCGGAAAAGGAGTCAAAACAAAGAGAGCTGTAGGAATAAAACATGCTTTATTTCAGGGGCATTCCCACTGGAGCATTAACAGACAGACGTTGAGGGACTTTGAAAACCTATTGTAAAATACTGTATGGGACCACACATTTTGGCAGACTACAACTTAAAATTAGTTTTAAATAAGGCTTGCAGCAGCCAATGAGTTTCCCTTTACTCATTTTTTCCCCCCTGCTTCTGAGTGAGGTGTTATCTTGCTGTAGTATAGAGATGGTTTCACTAATAGGGTGATTAAAGTAGCTGGGTGCCATCATCCATCACCGAGAGGCAGGCAGCAGGGGCAGGTTGTCGAGAGCTCGTCTTCTACAGTTGTAGCATATCAGTATATTAGTGTAAAACTCTATAGTGGTGTTTCCACATAGCTGATGTGCACAAAATCCTGGAATATGTACAATTTTCAGATGTCCTTACATCATGTCAGACTTTAAAAATAAAAAGCACATTTTAATTATTTATTAAGTCTGGTCTATGTATAAATGTGCCAGGTAGACTATAAAATCTTTAAAACTCACCTATTGTATAGTTGAAAGACAAGGTCGAGGATAGAATAGAAACAAACCGATTGTATTGGAGTTGCCACTGAATGATAAGGTTGATGACATCTGGTCTAGGTCAGATAAAGAAAATCAGATCCTTGAATGTACGAACATTATGTAAGGGGCATAGATGATGTTCGCAGAGATGTCTGTGTATAAAATAGAATGGCTGAGAGAAAGAAATGACCTTTCTTCATTCTGCAACTGTTTGCTGAATGAGACAGGTCCTCCTGAAAAAGTTTTAATAAACCTTTGTTACAGTATTTTTGCTCTTACCCAGTGTATTAATTACTTGTCTTTGATAGTGTTTTCAGGATTTCCACCACATCTGACAAAGTGTTTGTAGTATCCAAAGACATTGTAGAAATAATAGGGAGCAAATTATTACACATATGCACATATGAGTCAAAGGCGGATTGGCAGCTTCATTCGCAGTTTCATAAGTTCATAATGCTCTACTGGATTGAAACCATGTTCCCTTGTAAATCATTTAATTCACAGAAAGGGAATCTATGATTCTGCCATCTATTCTACTTTAAATGTATCATTTGTACTTACAGAATGTATCTCCTTTCAATATTTTCCACCTTAGAGAACAAGGATGCGAGAGTAAATAACAAACCTCTTTTATGCTTATTACGCCTTGTGTACACCTACATGTAGACTTTGACACAAGTGGCACTGACTGTGGAAATCTACAGCCAGGACTAGAAAGAAATCAGCCCGGGTTTCTATTTTATGCTATTCAGATATTCGTATTTCTTGCAACCACTGGTGGCGCTGTTTCCCACAAAAATCTCACAAAAAATGCATCGGGTGCATTGAAATGGGAGAATTTGTGAAAGCTGAGAATGATTCGAGCAACAGCATGTTGGATCAGTTGCAGGGATGGATGCCATGCAGGAATAGACCTGCCAGAAGTGGGTTCATGTGAATTCTTCAAAATTTGTAGTCGAGAGGCAAAGTGTGGGAATGCAACTGCACGAAAATTCTCATGAGGGACAGAATAAGTAGTCTCAAAGCCCTTCAGAGGATAGTGAGATCAGTCCGACGTATCACTGGGACACCACACTCTTTTATCTTTGACATCCATGAGAAACATTGTGAGAAGAAGCAAAGAAGAAGTATCATCAGGGATCCCACACATACAGTACACCAGCCAAAAGCTTTCATATTTCTGGCATACACTACTGCAGCATTGGAACAAGCACCTGGGTGGCCTCTGTGGAGAGAGCTGGCAGGAAATAGGGGGGAAAAATACATGGTTTCTAATATGTTAAATTGCAAAAAGCAGTTAATTCCAAAAACAGTTGTTCCTGTTGTGAGAGATAAGATACATTTTCAGCACGCCACATCACTGTTAATCGGGAACAACTCGTCTCAGAAGCATGTGCTGTTGCAATTTAATATATTAGAAATCTTACTTTTATCAAGAAGAGAATATCACATGATGTGTGCTGTTAAGGACCTCTGAAAGTTAACAAGCAGTAGATTTTTAAGTATTCTTCATTCTTATGACATCTTATGAAAAATTGTGACACTTTTTGTAGCCCGTTAAAAGCTTAAATTGGGCCTTTTTTGCAAATTGACAGCTCTGCTCTTCTGCTTCTCCAATCTGCCAACAACACTCCTCTCTACCCTCCATTTTTCTCTTCTCACCAGACCGTCTGTCTGACCTGTGATGCCAGTGGATCTTCTGCTGTCATGGCAGGAGACATGAGCTCCAAAGCTGGCTCAATTTTCTATGGGCAGCTGATCGCGGCTCCTGTCTTTATCCAGCCCAGTCTGTTGGAGGACTGGAAGTGAGCGATGGGCCTGGAGTGGAGCATAAGGACAGCAACAGATCAGATCAGCCTCTGCCTCTTGGATGCATCTTGCTTGGTCATTACATAGCTTCACTCATGATTATTCACCATGGATCTGTATCACATTAGTGCTACAGTGGGAGTTTAATGTTCATAGTGAAGGGAGAATGCGCTCTATTAGACGCTGACTTCAGATGTGCCTTTGTCATGCACTGTACTATTAACTGCAGTGCACCTGATTAAACTTATCGGCTAATTAACAGGAGTGGTAGAGATGGGAAAACATTAAACTATGTCCATATGGAGAACAACTGGTGGAAAAGAATTTTTAGTTCACACACTTTTTGTAAAGTATACACTCTGTGTTGTCATGGTTATACCAAAACATTATATTGTCATTGACAACCTGGTTACTTATTTTATTTCAGTCATTCTACCACTTTGATTCTTTCCCACTCTTATTTGTGGTTTGCTCATCACTTGGCCATCGCCTGTTTCTTCACATGTTTAGTTTTTCTCAGAACTAGATGTATTTATGTCTACCTGCAACTGTATTCTTCCCTATGTAGCTATGATTGATCATTTTATATTTGCTTTATTATACTTACAGTATAAAATATTACATTTTGTTTAATTAGTCAGAAATCCTGGAATATTGATTGATTGATTAAATGATTTGTTAATTCATTTTCAGTAACCCCTAACAAACACACTCACACAAACACCAAGTAGCACCCTTGATCAGGCTTAGAGAGGGATTTGCGATCCAGCCTTGTATTAAAAGCTAGTTAGTTTTACTGCTCACATTAGCCAAGAACAAAACAACACAGATGGCTACGAGGCTATTTAGAACAACTTAGAAGCAATTTCTAAGGAGAGGAAGGTTACCTAACTGCCATCTCTCCTCTTCTGCTCTTTCTCCCCCTCTTTCTCTTCCCTGTCTCCCCCTTTCACTCTTTCTCTCTCTCTGTCGAGCTACACATGTCATTCCTGAGCTGCTAGCGACCCAGACTCCCTCTGCCCACCGGACCTGTCTGACCCATCCTGGTGCCCCGCTTCTGGTTGGAGATCTTGTCACATGGATGCCCCTGGTGTCTGGGGACGACTCTCTCTACCTAGAAGACGGTTCTGCCTCGACTGGTGTTGGCAACTGTTTCTCTGAGGACTTGACAGTTCGATAGTTCAGGACTGGTACTTCCTACAAGTCTACCTGAGTCTCCAATAACTACCTGGACTCCATATTAACATCAATTACCATCAACTGTTATAGCTGAACTGCCTGCCACCTAACACACAGTATAAATGCAGATCATTTCCTGTTATGTTTCACCCAAATGAGGATGGGTTCCCTGTTGAGTCTGGTTCCTCTCAAGGTTTCTTCCTATTACCATCTCAG
>JAQQZT010000002.1:7690695-7701960 GCA_030068275.1 Clarias platycephalus
CACACACACACACACACACACACACACACACACACACACACACACACACACACACACACACACACACACACAACAGACAATTTGGGAACTCCAATTAACCTAGTCTGCATGCCTTTGGACTGGAGTTTGTTGGGAGGAAACCTAGCAAGCACGGGGAGAACATACAAATTCCATGCACAAAAACCCTGATGAACTCTCAACCCTGAAGTGCTAACCACTATGCCAACGTGCCACACTGTAATAAATTATAGTTGTATATGTATGTGCTAGTTTTAATATTCCATATTGTCTGGTTGTTTTCTAGCAAAGTCCAGTCTTACCTTTCTGGTCGTGAGCTTTACCAGTTGTTTGCATCTTGTGGTAAAAATTTTAATACATTAAGGGATCTCTGGACTTTAGATTTTGACATGACACATTTACCTTCTTAAGAGTATTGTATTTAACCACTTTAGTGGTCTTCCAGGCCTTTTGGTGTCACTGAGCTTGCCAGTGTGCTCCTTCTTCCTCCTTCCTTCGTCTGACAATTTATGAGTTTTTGATTACCTAACCTTCATTAGCATGTGTCACAGTGCTTAGCATGTGTTAGTATGGATCAGCCGCCTGCGAGATCATTATCAGTTCTAATATCATTATTACTACCTATTCATATATGACTCCGTAGGCTGCTAATATATTATATGCACTTACAGTAATTATATGCTGATCAGCTTAAATAAGTGTACAAGTTAATTCATTATCATGACAATCTTTGAATTGGAAAAATAAATGCAGGACTTCACTGAATAAATGAATTCTGACACTTTTGCTTTGGGACTTGATTGGTATTCTCAGGCTGACATGGTTTAAGATGTTCACTGAGAAAAAAGAAAGTTATATTCAAGTCTTTTTAGACTTCCTAATTTAAGTCCCATAAATTCCATTTTCATTTCTTAAGGGAACTCTCCTAAAAAAAGGTAAATAAAAAAAAAAATGTGAGAGTGCATCAGACACATTCAATTGGATAAGGTCTTGGCCATCTGAGTTAAACCTGTTTCATTCATTTTTCAAAATATTACCTTTTCTCTACTTCTCAATGGCCTACTCTCACTTGACTCCTCTATCATACTAAATAACAGTATTAAATTGATAACCAGACTGACAACAAAGAAAAGAGAAGCAATAAAGCATGCTTACAGTGCTATAAACTTTATGCCTTAAAGCTTTACATAAGGATAAGGATAAGAAACTAGAGTGTTTTTTTAACAGTACTTTAGTCAAATGTGACTAATGGATGTATGCTTAATGTTATTTGTAGGTCAAGTTTTGGGAGTCCTGTATGGCACTTCATTTAGTATATGAGTTGTGTTTTGTTATGAAGTCATTTATTTACTATCCACATTGTACATCTGGATACTTGTAACTGAACTGATGAACACACACACACAAACACACTGATGTACAACCATCTAGGAATTTCACACATCAACCTGAAATTCTTTTTTTTTTGCACAATATTTATATTATTAGCTGTTATTTGCACAAGTACTCTGCCCTGTCTCTGCTGCTACTTTTACAAGAAATGTTTACTGTTTTTATCTATCATGTCATTTGCTTATTCATGTCATTTCAACTATTACAGTATATTGTGTTGTGTTGTTGTGTCGCTGCTCTTTGTGTCGTCTTTTGTATAGACCGTTTTGCTTATATACGTATGGTGTCAATTTGGTTTGTCTTGGTTTGTCTTTGGTCCTGGAGGAACGGCGTTTTGTTTCACTGAACTGGATATGGTTGAAGTGACAATAAAATCCTACTTGACTTGACTTGAAATATTAAATTAGGCAATCACCTGGTAGCAGTGTAACACATAACAGCAATCAGATGTACAGGAGATCAAGAGTTTCAGTAGACAGACATGTGCAAGACAGAGCTAATGGTGTTTTGAGCATCTGCCTGTTTTTACTGTTTGAATTGCATCTTGATAGGAAACAAAATAGCAGTTCCCTTTCAAAAGCTACACTCGATGCTGTGAGAAAACGCTACGGGAACATCTTTTTGTGTTGCCTGTTTTGAAGCCTGTGTGTATCAAACACGCCAAATTTTTTGGCTTATACTGTATAACCTCGGTCAGTTGACATCAATTCTGATGAAGTGCACCTGCAGGTTATAAATAGGAGTGAACCGGAAACATTCCTCAGATACCTCAGTCTTCAGGACTGGTATTGTGTTCGCGCGTGTGTGTAGACCAGCAAAGGTAGGAAAATCTTTTACTTACCAATATGGCTGCGCTTCAAGCGAGATGTGTCCCTCCGTGTGATAATCCTATCTCGGAGGGCGATCTCCACACTTACTGATTTGAGTGTTTGGGGGATAGTCACGCTTTCCTCGGGCTTCAAGGAGAGTGTGAGCACTATGACCTCCTCCCGATCAAAGTGCTTCGCGCGTGGCTCGCCTTCTTTAAAGAGGAGCCGCGGCGCGTTCCTGGGGTTCTCGCATGGATCTGGCAGACCTGCACGAGATGGATTCTCCCCTCCTTTCTCTCACCGGATCGGGAAATGCCTCTGCCCGCTTCTCAAGCCCCCCCGGCGCTTCCTGTGAATGGGCAGGAGAGACATCATCGCTCGCTTCTGCGGAGATGGAAATAGCCACCTCAGAGAGCTCTTCTAGTGAAGACCAGGCGTATGACAAGTTATTCAAAGTAGTAACGCGTGCGGTTGAGCGGCTGCATATCGACTGGCCCCAGCAGCGAGTTTCCCCCAAGCGCGCAAAACTAGATGACATATTTATGTCGGGTGGCCGGGGGGCGGAGCCTCAACGACGCTCTCTCCTCTTCTTTAGCGACCTCCATGACGAGTTAACTCTCATCCCTTGTTTTCGTGCCATCGAATATCATTGATGCGGAAGCGCGGGGTTATATGATGATGCCCCAGATAGAAGTGACACTTGTGGTCTATCTCTCTCCTGGGACATCATCCTCCCTGAAAAAGCCAACACTTCCTTCCAAACCGTGTAGACTTTCGTCTTCCCTGGGGGGACAAGCTTTTCAGGCAGCAGGTCAAGCCGGTGCTGCACTGCACACCATGGTGGTTTTGCAGACTTACCAGGCTGACCTGCTGAAAGACAGGTTTAGGGAGGCAAAGTTATACGAACAAGCCTTCGGGAAATTCCTTCCCCGCCGTGCTCAAACCACCCAGTTCCGACCCGGGGGGACTCTCGCGAGGTGTGAAGCACAGAAGGAGAGTGTTTTGAGCCGGGCACCTCGTAAAGACTGGGGTGCGGCGCGCCACGCTTCGCAATTCGCCACAAAGAAGTCGGACCGGGGAGAGGCACGTAGAATTCCTTTCGAGACTGAAGTGATCTCCCTGGCACCCCCAGGAGGTCGGTGTTCATGCTCTGCCACCACTGATGTTTCGGGCAACACCGGTTTCCAACGAAATGTTAGTTCTTCGGTCTTTTCCAGCCATATTCCAGGATGCCGAACATCTAACACCCCCCCGTGTAACCTAGTCGCCAAGACTTTTGCCCCTGGCAGCGTGGAAGCTACTGCCAAGTATATCTCCATGGGTACTAAGCACTTTAGAGAGAGGCTACAGGATCCAGTTCTCACATCGCCCACCGCGTTTCAACGGCATGGTCTCCACTTCCGGAAGGGGTGCATCTGCTGACTCTGGAGTTACAGATGTTGCTGGAAAAAGGGGCCATAGAACATCTTCCCCTACCAGACAGAGAGTCAGGTTCGTCCAATTTTAGATCTTCGCGGGCTGACCCGCTATCTGAAAAAATACAGGTTCAAAATGTTGACTGTCAAAGTGATTGTTTCTCAAATCCAACCAAGGGATTGGTTTGTGACAATCGATCTGAAGGACGCATATTTTCACATAGTGAATTTTCACAAGTTCCTGAGGTTCGCTTTCGGGGGCGAAGCTTACCAGTATCGGGTCCTTCCATTTGGTCTAGCTCTCTCACCCCGCACATACACAAAATGCATGGATGCAGTTCTGGCTCCTTTGTGACTCCAGGGCATCCGTATTTTGAATTACATAGACGACTGGATGATTCTGGCTCAGTCTCAGGAGCTAACGCTTCGACATCGGGATGTCGTCCTAGCTCATCTCTGTTCCTTAGGCTTGAGACTCAACGCCACGAAAAGCGTGCTCTTTCCTGTTCAGAGGACAACATATTTGGGTGTCACATGGGACTCAATCGCAATGCAGGCACAGCTGTCTCCCGCTCATGTCGAATCCATTCTCAACACTCTCAAGGAAATCAAGCTAGACCAGAAAGTGACTGTTCATCAATCCTTAGGTCTCATGGCAGCTACGTCCACGGTGATACCTTTGGGCCTTCTGCACATGAGAGCTTTTCAGTTGTGGCTAAGAGCCAGGGGATTTCACACGAGGGCCAATCTCCAGAGGCACGTAAGGGTTACGCGTCATCTTCTCGCGTGGCACATCAATTGCCTCAAAATTATGGCTCTATTTCTGGCCCTGAAGCACTTCCTCCAGCATTTAAGAGGCTACCATGTCCTAGTGCGGGTGGACAACACTACGGTAGTCTCGCATATAAATTGCTAGAAGAACTTATGCCCTCAAGTGGAGTGTATTCTAAAGTTGGTGCATGGCAAAACATGTAGACCCAGTCCACTGCCGAATTGTTTCAGTGCTGGAGTTTCTGCAAGAAAAGTTGTCCTCGGGCTTATGCCCCTAGTACTCTCAGAACGTACGTAGCCGCTATTTCTACGTACGTTCTGCGTTCTGCAGCAAGTGTGTGATGCGGCAGTTTGGGCCTCTCCGCACACATTTGTTAGATTTTATAGTTTGGTTGTTCATGCTACTCCAGGCTCACAGGTCCTTGAGTCAGCCTCCCAGAGCCAGGTCTGAGACCTCCTTGGGATTGTGCGCACACGCAACACAATCCTGGGGGTCCAGACACTTGCAGTGCGGCAGCGTGGGTATTCTCGTTCCCATAGCGTTTTCAAGCATCATCGAGTGTAGCTTATGAAAGGGAATGTCTCGGGTTACTTAACTGTAACACTGTTCCCTGAAAAAGCGGGAACGAGATGCTGCGCTCCAATGCCGCACAGCTCGCGGGACTGGACGTCCTTTCAGACAAAATTGATCTGAGGAACGTTTCCGGTTCACTCCTATTTATAACCTGCAGGTGCACTTCATCAGATGATGTCACCTGACCGAGGTTATATAAGCCAAAAAAGTTGGCGTGTTTGACACACACAGGCTTCACAACCAGCAACACAAAAAGATGTTCCCATAACATTTTCACGCAGCATCTCGTTCCCGCTTTTTCAGGGAACAGGGTTACAGCTAAGTAACCCGAGACATTTTTTTTTTTTTTGCCCTCTATGAAGCTGTGGCACTGGAACTTGCCACTGAAGTGTTGTGAGTTTTATGAACAATGTACAAATTTTAAATTGATTTGTGGCTGGTCCAACCCTACTTTAGTTAATGTTCACTTTATAAAACATAACTTATCCTTATCTTCTACAAATTTTGTCTTTGGCTGACAAGAGTGGAATCTGGTGTAGTCTAATCCTTTTGTAGTCCGTCCAACTAATGGTTTATTGTGTTCTGTCTCTCCTCAGCCCAGTTGTAAATACAGGTTATTTGAGTTGCTATATCCTTCCTGTCATTTTGAGCCAATGTAGCCATTTTCCTCTGACCTCTTCCATTAACAAGGCATTTACACCCACAAAACTGTTACTTATTCGAGCCCTTTTGTTTTTTCACACAATTCTGTGTAAACTACAGCATGAAATCCAAAAAGATCAACAGTTTCTGAAACATTTAAACCAGCTCGTCTGGCACTGAAAACTGTGCCAAGTTAGTGAGATCATATTTTTTTTTCCTCCATTGTGATATAAAATATGTCTATAATCAGAAGCTCCTGACCTCTTGAAGAAACAAAGTGATCGAATTAAAATACCTGGCATGCCAATGCTTGGACATGGACTAAAATAAGAAATAACCCAGAGTGGAAAAAAAAAAAAAAAAAAAAATCATAAGGCTTTCAATTCTCTGATTTTTCAAAGCCAAATTGGGTTTATTTACATTTCAAATAAACTAGTGGACCTTCATTTTTGAGTGGATATTAAACATAAACCCTAAATAATCATGCTGGCCATAGAATAATTAAGAGGAAATGTAGCAGTAATGGATGAAAGCTGCAATACACTGAGAATGGGCTGCTAGTCCCAGTGGGGATCTTGTATGGGCTTTCTTGGAAGGTCAAGTTTGGTCAATATTTCTGTTTTAATGTCTGTTCACTTCCTTAAAATGTAGTCTGTTAAAAAAAAAAAAAAATTAAATCTATCCAAAACAAAAGCTAGCAGAAATGGATGACCGGTGTTTTGTAAATCTCTGTTTAGACATTTACACTGTTACTTTCTCAGATGGGGGTGTATAATAAGATTTCAGAACAGCTCACTCACTCACTCACTCACTCACTCATCATCTATACCACTTAATCCTTTATTCAGGGTTGCAGGGGGGCTGGAGCCTATCCCAGGAGACTTAGGGCATGAGGCGGGCTACACAGTGGACAGGGTGCCAATCCATCACAGGGCATATGCATGTCTTTGGACTGTAGGAGGAAACCGGAGTACCCAGAGGAAACCCACCAAGCATGGGGAGAACATGCAAACAGCATGCACACAGGGGCAGAAATCGAACCCGGACCCTGGAGGGGCTAGGCGACAATACCAACCACTGTGCCACCCACTGAACAGGTAGTATGATTGAATAAAACTTGAGTAGTCTTTTTTTCCCCACTGTGTTTTATGTTTCCTTTCTACATGGTGATGCGACCACTTTATTGTGTAATGGATTTATTTACTGCAAACTATGAAGGGTGTTCAAGTCAAACCGGGAATCGTGATGAAATTTCTTGTGAATGAAGATAAAAAACCTGACTGACTTTTATAGACGACTTCAAGCACAGTATGCTGATGAGACTCTTAGCCACAGTAAAACATTTGAATGCTGCAAACATTTTAAAGAAGGCCGTATGTCTTGGAATGCTGATTCTGGCCGAGGTGGTTCAGAGCCCACTGCAGTCATTACTGTGAACACTCAGTGAGTGGAATGTCTGTTCCTTGAAAATCAATGAATAACTTTTCAGCAACTTGTGGGAGAGACACATCTGTATGTGGGAATCCAAGTACAGATATAACTCTAGTATATATGCATTAGTGTAGCACGGAAATATATCGAGAAATAAAGGTAGTTTTTACTCTTATAACTGTGTTCTGTTACTCTGTCCCATCAAAAGTCTTGATTTGACTTGAACGCACCTTGTACAATTATACGGTATGTCAGTATAAATTGTGAGGTTTTGTTCTTGCTGGTTTGTCCTGGTCATTAAAGTGTATAAATTAGCCCTAACTGTCAAAAACAACTTTGCAATTAATACTAAATAGAGATTGTTTGAGCCATTTTTTCAAGACCAAGTACAACATTTTGTTCAGCGATTTAAGATAACGATACAGCAATCACTTACCAAACATTTAGCTTGGTTTACATTTCCCCTGTTTAATTAGCAGCCATTAAACACACTAGGCACGTACTGTACTCTATAATGCTAGGTAGTTTACTTTAAATCAAGTGCATTAGCTACTTACATTACTTCAATTGGACTGAGCAGTGCTGCAGTGGAGAAATGGAGAAACTGCACACTTTAACTACCAGAAACAGCAGGTACATGCCATGTCTTGATATAGTTTTTCCTCAGATCACTCTTACCCAACAACAGCAAAATGTACTGTACTGTATATACAGCGGTTGGACAATGAAAATAAAACACTGGCCAATTTAGTGTTGGAGGTTTCATGGCTAAATTTGACCAGCCTGGTGGCCGATCTTCATTGATTTCACATTCCACCAGTAAGACCAGTGTGTGAAGGTTTAATTAGCAGAGTAATAGCACAGTTTTTCTTAAAATATTGCAATGCACACAAAATTATGGGTGACATATCAGAGTTCAAAAGAGGACAGATTGTTGGTATGTCTCGCTGGCGCATCTGTGACCAAAACAGCAAGTCTTTGTGATGTAAGAGACATGGTATCCATGGTATTGTCAGCATACCACTAAGAAGGTCAAACCACATCCAACAGGAGTAACTGTGGACGGAAGAGGAAGCTGTCTGAAAGGCATGTTCAGATGCTAACCCGGATTGTATCCAAAAAACATAAAACCACAGCTGCCCAACTCACTGCAGAATTAAATGTGCACGTCAACTCTCTTGTTTCCACCAAAACTGTTCATCGGGAGCTCCACAGGGTCAATGTACATGGCCGGCCTGCTATAGCCAAACCTTTGGTCACTCATGCCAATGCCAAACGTCGGTTTCAGTGGTGCCAGCAGTGAAAAAGTGGACAATGTGAAACATGTATTGTTCTCTGATGAGTCCACCTTCACTGTCTTTCCCAAGGACTACTGAACCATTCTGGAGGACAATGTGCACCTATGTAATGGTTCAAACATGGTATCCTGAAGGCGGTGCGGTGTATCAGGATGATAATGCACCAATACACACAGCAAGACTGGTGAGAGTTGTTTGATAAACATGAAAGTTGCTAGAATATCTCCCATGGCCTGCACAGTCACCAAAAATATTATTGGGCCACTTTGGGGTGTTTTGGAGGAGCGAGTCAGGAAACGGTTTCCTTCACCAGCATCACGTAGTGACCTGGCCACTATTCTGCAAAAAGGATGGCTCAAAATCCCTCTGGCCACTGTGCAGGACTTGTATCTGTTATTCCCAAAACTAATTGATGCTCTATTGGCTGCAAAAGGAGGCCCTACACCATACTAATGAATTATTGTGTGGTCTAAAGTGTCCAACTCCAATATATATACTGTATATATTTCAATTGCAGTTTTGTAAAAAAATAAAAAAAAAAGATCTAAAAGGTGTTTAGTACAGTATGTGGCAATTGAACTCAATGTTTTAACAAACTAGACTAAACAATAATACTACTAATACTACTACTAACAGACTACTGGGAACATTTTTATATATGGTGTATGCATTCACTGGCAATTCCATTAGGTACATACTGTATGTTCAGTTGCTCATTAACCAATATCTAATCAGCCAATCATGTGGCAGCAACCCAGTGTATTTAAGATGTAGATATTGTCAAAAATCCTTTGACGTTCAAACTGAGCATTAAAATGAAGACTTTAAACGTGACATGGTTGCTGGTGCCAGACAGGTTTTTCTGAATATTTCAGAAATCGCTAGTATACTGGGATTTTCAGGCACAACTTCAGGTTAATAGTCGAAAAATCTCTGGACAAAAATGCCTTGTTTATGCCAAAGGTCAGAGGGAGATTGGACAGCCTGACTCTGATAAAAAGGCAAAAGTAAGTCAAGTAACATCTTAATGAACATCGCTGAATGCACAACTTGTTGAGCCTTGCATTTATGGCCTCTTAGCACCAATTAGGGATCCTTTAAAACCAACTGAGTATTGTTGCTGACTGTGTCCATCCCTTTATGATCACACCATAAGACCCCATGTCAAAAGGCTAAAATTTACTTTGATTGGCTTCTTGAAGAAGACAGTGAGGTCACTGTACTCAAATGGTCTACACCAGTCACCAGATCTCCGTGCAGGGGGACACCTTTGGGACGTGGTGCAGCCGGCAAATCTGCAGCAGCTGTGTGATGCTATCAGGCTAAAATGGACCAAAATCTCTAAGGAATATTTCCAGGACATTGTTAAATCTATGCCACAAAGAATTAAGGCGGTTCTGAAGGCAATAGGGGATCTGACCAGTACCTAATGAAGTGGCCGGTGAGTGCATATAAACATACTGTATTTGCTTTGCAATCCCAAGCCTGTGAGAATGTGTCAGGATATGTCCATTTGTTTCTGGGGATAAACTCTGGATATAGAAGTTCTGGATATGGAAACTGATCCTTGATTGTACTTCTTAATTCTGTTTTTATTAAAACTCTGTCCTGTTTGCTTTTTTTTAAGCCAATGGAGATATAGCACATATCACAATCAATGCAGATATTTTTCAGGATAAACACCGCTAGCACAGATGGCTTTCCCTTGACACAAATGTAATTTTCATCTAATTTGCTCAGGGGATGTCATTTGCTTTGAATAAAACAAAACAAAGGCATGCCTTCCTAAGGAGAAACTGTTCTGAGCAGCAGACCAAAAACAGAACATGGACAGAAGTTCTTATGCACTGACATTTCACCTGTATACAGATCCCACAATATACTGTACACCACCATTATTATTATTATTATTATTATTATTATTATTATTATTATTATTAAAATAAAAAACAGCAAATTTAGAAAAGCAACAGAAAAACCAAAATCACAATAGCACTGACAAAAGCACAGGGACATAATTAGAAACATCAAATTTGGTGACACAATAGAAAATAAAACATGTCAGCAAATCAAAATCAAAACAGTCAAAATCACAAAGACAATATCTAAAACATAACAACAACAACAACAAAAAATCTAAACACAACATCAGATTTCTAAGCCTGACCGTACAACTAAAAACAGTAGACAACAGCAGAAATAACAGAACAAAAGAAAATGGGACGGCAGAAAGCAGAGAAGAAGGGGATGTTTAAAGTTATAGCAAATATGGGCCTAAACAAATATACTACTCCTATTTGCACATATTTTTACCAAGTACAAACATATGATGTTATTTGTGAGGTGCTCTCAACTTTGCACTGAACACTGGAAGCCCCCCGCCGAAGGAAGAAAGAAATACTCCACAGTATAATAGCATAAGTAACTTCACATTAATTCTTCTCTAGAATTAGAATTAGATAACGCAATGAAAAGTGCAGTTGTTTTTCCACATCACAGTCACACACTGTGACTAATCGGCAATAGGCATGTTCAATCATTCCTTGCATTTTATATTCTGAGCTTATGTGGATGTGTTGTTGTTGTTGTTGTTGTTTTTTTATTTAAATTGGCTGCTTTCTGTTTGGCTTTTCTATTCCTCTTTTGCTTTGTTCATATGCTTTGTGATTATGATCCTTATAGGAAAGACTGCAACTCAAAAAAGATGGGAAGATGAAAAGTTACCCCTGCAGTTACATTTTATTTTTGTAAATTTCCAAACCTACTCATTTATTTCTTTGCAATCTTAAAATATTCTTTTACATAAAAACGAAAGGAAACCTGTATGAAACAATATTCTGTGTGTGTGCGTGTGTGTGTGTGTGTGTGTGTGTGTGTGTGTGTGTGTGTGTGTGAGAGAGAGAGAGAGAGAGAGA
>JAQQZT010000002.1:7746399-7758386 GCA_030068275.1 Clarias platycephalus
GGGTGCCAATCCATCGCAGGGCACACACACACACACACACTCACACACCCATTCACACACTACGGGCAATTTGGGAAACTTTTTATATTTTTACATTTTATTGAAACATTATTGAAACATATTTGATATTAAATTTATTTAAAAAAAACTGGCAAATGGCAAACTTACTTTAAATTCTGTACAAATGTCATTACCAATAAAGAACTAAAATACAATATACAGAATATGGTTTTTATCAAGACGTGAAGCAATGAGATAAGGTTTGTGTTCAGTGATTTCTGTATACACTAATCCTATCATTTAAGGCCAAACCTATTTTTGATTATACATTTATGACTAAATATTCAACATTTTCTCATGGCCAACGCAATTAAGCCTACAGTACATGTAGAGATAATTTCCCACACATTTTCTAAGGCTGCAAATGTTTAAGTGGCCAATGTGTTAGAGAAATGTGCAGGGCATCACCAGGCCTTGGTGTCAAGTCAGCAAAAAACCAAGCAGTCAGTGAAGGTGATTTTTACTTTTTACACCAAATTTTAAATCAAGCACGTAGTTATTATTGATAAGGTACGGTGGCCGAGAAGTGCAAACAAAACAACAAAACAGAAAACAAATTAACAAATTCAAAATCAAAATAACAAAACAGAAAACAAAATAACAAAAACGAATACAATATAACAAATCAGAAAACACAACAACATATCCAGAAACAAAATACCAAATGAGAAAAGACATTGACAATTCACTCAAACCGGAGAAGGTAGGTATAGTTCGCAGATGAAATACTTATTGCACATTTTTAAGCACATTTAACACAACTTAGTTGACCAAAGTGCTTGATAATCCTAAAATACTGAAATGAATCCTTAAATGAAAATACATCATAATATGTACATCATAAATGTCCGTGTGGCTGCAGTACTTATGCAGTAATATATACGTACTATATATTGAGTGACTGTTGTATCGTCCAATCAGCGGTAAGAATCAACAAGCGAAAATGTAGTTGTGGTTTGCGAATGACATTCTTACCGCTGGTTGGACGAGACATCTGCCACTAAATATCAGCAATAAGAATTTAATTCGCACACACATGACTTTGCGTTGATTCTCACTGCTGATGGGACGAGACATCGGTCACTCAAAATACACAGGAAGTACTGCAGCCACACGGGCATTTAGATGTATTTTCATTTAAGGATTCATTTCATTCAAGCGCTCAGGTTTCTGTCGGGTGGATTGGGGGAGGGGCCTCAACAACGCTCCCTCCCCTTCTGTGGCGATCTCGTGTTAACTCGTTCATGGAATAAGCCTTATTCGTCCAGTGTTTTCGTCCCATCGACTTCGATTTATTCGAGTTATATGATGATGCCCCAGATAGAAGAGATGCTTGCGGACTATCTCTCTCCTGGGATATCATCCTCCCTGAAAAAGCCCACAGTCCCCACAAAGCCGTGTAGACTTTCAGCAGGTCAGCCTGGTAAGCCTGCATCTTCCCTGGTAGGGAAAGCTTTTCAGGCAGCGGGTCAGGCTGGTGCTGCACTGCACACCATGGCGGTTTTGCAGGCTTACCAGGCTGACCTGCTGAAAGACTTGAACACTGGCGGGACTATTGATGATAGGGCGTTCGTAGAGCTACGCCGAGCCACAGATCAGTCTCTCCGTGCAACCAAGCAGACGGCCCATGCTATCGGCCGCTCTATGGCTGCCATGCTGTCCACGGTAAGACAGCTGTGGGGGTGGCTAAACCTCACGGGCATCAAGAATAAGGATCGTATGTTCCTCCTTGATGCCCCCATCTCGCCTTCCGGCCTGTTTGGCGACACTGTTAATTCCGTCGCCACTAGGTTATGGGAAGCAAAATTATATGAACAGGCCTTTGGAAAGTTTCTTCCCCGCCGTGCTCAAGAGTCGGTCCTGACCAGGTCTGGCTCTCGCGAGGCATGAAGCACAGGAGGAGAGTGTGATGAGCCGGGCAACCCCTCGTAAAGACTGGGGTGGGGCTCGCCGCTCTTCGCAATCCGCCTTAAAGAGGCCGGACCTGCGCACCGTCATCTCAAAGAAGAAGTCCTGAAGCTCATGCGCCCAGGACTGTGGGGGTGGCTTCCCCCAGGGAAGGGCGCATAGAATTCCTTCTGAGAATAAAGTCTCCTCCCTGGCACTCCCTGGTGTTCAGGCTCCACCACCACTGGTGTTTCGGGGAACACCGGTCTCCAACAAGATATTAGTTGTTCGGACACTTCCTGCCATGTTTCAGGATGCCGAACATCTAACACCCCCCCCATCTAGCCGAAGCGCCAAAACTTGTGCCCCTTTCGGAGAAACTGGCAACGTGGAAGCTACTGCCAGGTATATCTCCTTGGGTACTGGGGACTGTAGAGAGAGGCTACAGGATTCAGTTTGCACATCGCCCTCCACGTTTCAACGGCGTGGTCTCCACTTCCGTGAAACCGAAAGGGCGCATCTGCTGACTCTGCAATTGTAGACTTTGCTGGGCAAAGGGGCCATAGAACATGTCCCCCTACCAGACAGAGAGTCTGGCTACTACAGTTGGTATTTCTTGGTTCACAAGAAAGATGGGGGGCTGCATTCACAGGTTCAAAAGGATGACTGTCAAACATACAGGTTCAAAATGTTGACTGTCAAAATTATTGTTTCTCAAATCCAACCAGAGGATTGGTTTGTGACAATTGACCTGAGGGACACATATTTTCATATAGAAATATTGCCACAACACAGGAATTTCCTGAGGTTCGCTTTCGGGGACGAAGCTTACCAGTATCAGGTCCTTCCATTTGGCCTAGTTCTGTCACCCCGCACATATACAAAATGCATGGATGCAGTCCTGGCTCCTTTACGAATCCAGGGCATCCGTATTTTGAATTACATAGACGACTGGCTGATTCTGGCTCAGTCTCAGGAATCAAGATGTCGTCCTAGCTCATCTTGATTCTTTAGGATTAAGACTCAACGCCACAAAAAGCGTTCTCTTTCCTGCTCAGAACACAACATATTTTGGTGTGACATGGGATTCGATCGCAATGCGGGCACAGCTGTCTCCCGCGCATGTCGAATCCATTCTCAACACCCTGAAGGAAATCAAGCTAGGCGAGAAAGTGACTGTCCATCACTTTCAGAGATCTTTAGCTCTCATGGCAGCTGCATCCACGGTGATACCTTTGGGCCTTCTACACATGAGATCGTTTCAGTTGTGGCTAAGAGGCAGGGGATTTCACTCAAGGGTCAATCCCCAGAGGCAAATAAGGGTTAGGCGCCAGGGGCTTCGTACCCTTTCTATGTGGTTCAGACCCCACATAGGTTTCTGACTTTGGGTCCCACTCTAGGTGCGTCTTGTCGTCGCAAGATGCTATCAACAGACGCTTCCCTCACGGGCTGGGGTGCGATCTTGGATGGCCGTCCAGCCCGAGGGAGCTGGAGAGGTCATCTTCTCACGTGGCACATCAATTGCCTCGAAATGATGGCTTTATTTCTGGCCCTGAAATACTTCCTCCAGCAGTTGAGAGGCTACCATGACCTAGTGCAGGTGGACAACACTACGGTAGTCTCGTACATAAATCGCCAGGGCGGACCGCGCCCGCGCCGCTTGAACAAGCTATCGCACCAGGTTCTGCTTTGGGCACAGGACAAGTTCCTGTCCCTCAGGGTGATTTAAATTCCGGGGCATATGAATGTGGGAGCAGACATGCTGTCCAGACAAGCTGTGACACACGGGGAATGGAAACTCCACCCCGAAGTAGTCAGGCAAATCTGGAAGATATTTTATGTAGCAGACGTGGACCTCTTTGCCTCGCAAGAAACAGCACAATGTCCCATTTACTACTCTCTGATTCTTCCAGCCCCCCTGGGTCTGGATGCGATGGCCCATACGTGGCCCAGATTACATCTTTATGTGTTTCCCCCAATAGCTCTGCTCATGGGAGTCCTGGCGAGGGTCCGTCAACAGCGTTTGCGCCTCTTATTGATAGCGGCCCGTCATAATCTCAAATGTTTAAAAAGAAAATTTTGTTCTATTAGATACTAAGCAGCTTCAGGAGTTGCAGACTTTGGACAAATTTGTTGGACATCCACCACAAGAGAAGACTGATGTAGCTTGTGAGAAATAAACTTTTCCAGCCCTGTTCCTGTAGCCTTTACATACAGCAAGCAACCAATTTTCGCTTTAAAATATTTTATGTCCTTTTGACAGATTTTTTTCACAGGAAGATTGTCACAATGCTATGGCCTTTGTGTAACTCCTGTATAAATCATGATTGGAGTTCAGCAGTGTGACAACTAAAACTTTTGTCAGGTTGTGTGAAATTGTCATGATTTATGCCCTGTCTGCCTCGTGCTTTCTCTTTTTTCCCACGCTGTCACTTTCTCCATGTGCTCATGTTTACCCTAGCCTGTTTCCGCCCCGTCTGCACCTTTGCCACTAATCCCCGTCTGATTACTCCAGCATTTAAGCATGCGCTGTGCGCTGCTTAAATCGCTGGATTATCTTGTGTATTTTTTGCCTCGATTCTCTTGCGTTTTATTTCTCTGCTTTCACGTTGCCAAGTTCGTTTGTTTCCTCGTTTTCACGTCGCTCGCTTCTCGATTCGGATTGTCGCTTCAATGCTTGATTTCCCGGCTTCTGATCTCGCGGTACAGTACCTTGTTTTTGACCACGGTTTTCGTTTTACGTTTATTTGAACTGTCGCTTCGCTGCTTGACTTCCCGGTTACCGATTTAACGTTTCCTCTTTTGACAACAGCTCTCGTTTTGCGATTTTGTTTAGACACTACACTGCCTGATCTCCCGGTATTTGACCTTCACTTCCGCATTCCGACCACGCTCCGGTTTAACGTTGCTGTCATTCATCTGCACCTGGATTCACCTCGTTCCGCTCCGCTCCGCGACAGAATAATCCAGCCAGCGATATGAATCCAGCAGATATAGACCGCATGAAATCGGCGCTGGAGAGTCAAGGTGCACTTCTCAGAGCTCACCAGCAGCTGCTCAACACCAAGCAAACCCTCGCTGATGTCATGACTCAGATCCAACGTCTCCAACTCTCTCCGGCACAAAGTGGGGGCTCCTGCACGCAACGGGAACCACGACTCCCCACCCCTCGCCCCTATGAAGGAGATCCAGTCACCTGTTGCTCATTCCTCTCTCAGTGCACGCTAATATTTGAGCTCCAGTCCTCCACATTTTCCACCGGACGCTCCAAGGTCGCATACGTGATAACTCTCCTCTCTGGAAGGGTTCGGGAATGGAGCACTGCACTCTGGGAAGCTCATGACCCCTGCTGCTCCAACTATGAACACTTCGCTAAAGAGATGAGGAGGGTGTTTGATCGCTCATGTCATGGCAGGGAGGCAGGTCACAAGCTGTTAAAACTCCACCAAGGTTCACGCTCAGCCTATGACTACGCCATAGAGTTCCAGACCCTAGCTCTCTCCAGCGGGTGGAATGGTCGGGCCCTGAGTGACACCTTCTTCGAAGGACTGACTGAGACACTCCAGGATGCGCTAATCTCCCAAGAACTTCCCTCGTCACTCCAGGATGCGCTAATCTCCCAAGAACTTCCCTCGTCACTCCAAGATCTCATAGATCTTGCCGGCCGAGTGGATTCACGCCTCCGCCTTCGAAGTTCAGCCAGACTCTCACCACCCAGAGACTTTCCACGACAAACCTCCCCATAAACTAACCCTAAGGAAGGACCCACATGACTGGACAGAACCCGCATCTCCCTGAAGAATGACGCCGCCACCGAGAGGATGGTGCCTGCTTCTACTGTGGGAGATCTGGTCATCAGCTCAAGAACTGTCCTATAAGGGGTGGGCATCCTCGAGTCCAGCTGGGGGGACTGGAAGGTGTGACTCCAGGAAGGTTCCCAGATCAACACCGTTTCCTGGGATTCCTGGGATTCGTCATTAGTCCCTCAGGCATTGAAATGGAGCCTGCTAAGCTCCATGCAGCCACGAATTGGCCCATGCCCACCACAAGACAGGAACTTCAAAGATTCTTGGGATTCGCCAACTTTTACCGCCGCTCCATCCAGCCCTGACCTCTCCCAAGATGCATTTCCGTTGGGACACAAACACTGAAAAAGCCTTCTCGGAACTCAAGAAACAGTTCACATCTGCCCCAATCCTGACCATTCCAGATCCGTCACGTCAGTTTGTTGTGGAAGTTGACGCATCAAGCACAGGGGTAGGAGGTGTACTTTCCCAGACAGCTGCGCACGACAACAAGCTACACCCCTGCTCTTTCTTCTCACACCGCTTAACCCCTGCCAAGGCGAACTATGGCATCGGCGATCGAGAACTTCTGGCCATCAAGCTGGCCTTGGAAGAGTGGAGACACTGGTTAGTGGGGACGGAGATCCGTCTGGACCGACCACAAGAATCTGGAGTACCTGCAGAACACCAAGAGGCTAAACTCTCGTCAGGCTCGGTGGTCGCTGTACTTCGCCAGGTTTAACTTCATCCTCTCCTATCGGCCTGGGACCAAGAACTCCAAGCCAGATGAACTCTCCAGGCAGTTTTCGCCTACTCATGACTCCACAACCAACGAGACCATCATTCCCCCGTCATGTTTGCTCGCAACTGCTGAGCTTGACATCCAGACCAAAGTCCAGCAAGTCCTGTCTCATGAACCCGGGCCAAGTAACGTTCCTTCGAACCGCATGTTTGTTCCACTTCCTCTACTTTCCCAGGTCCTGGAATGGGCACACAGCTCCAAGCTCTCCTGCCATCCTGGTTCAGCTCGAACTCTGTCTCAGATCCAACAACGTTTCTGGTGGCCCACGGTCAAGGAGAACACCTCCAGCTTTGTAGCGGCGTGTGACATCTCCGCTAGGTGCAAACACACCAACACCGTGCCGGCAGGCCTTCTCAGACCATTACCAATCTCATCCTGTCCGTGGTCTAACATTGCCTTGGACTTTGTCACAAGGTTACCCTCCTCCGACGGCCACTCATGCATCATGACTGTGGTGGATGGTTCTCTAATGCCGCCCATTTCATTCTACCCAAGCTCCTATTTGCCAAGGAAACCTCTGACCTCATGATAATTCACGTTTTCAGGCTGCACGGCCTCCCCAAAGACATCGTCTCTGACCGTGGGCCCCAGTTCACATCACAATTTTGGAAGGCATTTTGCAAACTCATTGGAGCCACCCCCTAGTTTGTCCTCAGGCTTTCACCCTCAATCCAACGGGCAGACTAAAAGAAAGAATCAGTCCCTTGAGGTAGCCTTAAGGTGCATTGCTTCCCGAGATGTCGCCTCTTGGAGCAAGTTCCTGCCTTGGGTGGAATACGCTCACAACTCCCAAGTATCGTCATCTACTGGTTTGTCTCCCTTTCAGTGCTGCCTGGGTTATCAACCGCCTCCGTCTCAGGAGGAGGTCAGTGTCCCATCTGCCCAAGCTTTTGTGAGATGCTGCAGAAAGACCTGGCTGCAAGCAAGGAGAACGCTGTTACGGGTCGGCAGAAGACACAAGAGACAGGCCGACCACAGATGCTCTCAGGCTCCCAAGTACAGGGTGGGGCAGAGTGTCATGCTCGCCGCCAGAGACATCCCCCTAAAGACCACATGCCACGAACTTTCCCCTGGTTACCTCGGCCCCTTCACCATCACCAAGATAGTCAATCCCTGCACTGTTAAACTCTTGCTTCCCTCAACTATGCGGCGAATCAATTCTACGTTCCACGTGTCCCAGCTGCGCCGTTTCGCCTCATGCCCATTAAGGCACTATTACTTTGAGTGACTCGTCATGAGCCACATCAAGACTCTGCTGCCCCCCTCAATGGACCCACTGCAGTTTGCGTATAGTTCAAACCGTTTGACGGACGACGCCATCTCCACTACACTCTACCTGGCACTGACACACCTGGACAAGAAGGACACTTATGTTAGAATGCTGTACATAGATTTCACTTCAACATTCAATACAATCATCCCCCAACACCTGATCGGGAAGCCTGTTGGGCCTGAACACCTCCCTCTGTAACTGGATCCTGGACTTTCTGACCGAAAGGCACCAGCCAGTCACACGCTGTATCCGCAAATCCACCAGCATTGTGGTTGATCGGACACACCCCTCACACTCACTCTTCACCCTCCTGCCATCTGGTAAAAGGTACCGAAGCATTCGGACACTCACATCCAGACTATGTAACAGTTTTTACCCACAAGCCATCCGTCTCCTCAACACAAAGGGACTGGACTGATAAACACACACACACACACACACACACACACAAATCACTTGAACGATCTAAATAGCATCAGGACTAAAACTGATAAACACACACATAAACAAACACTCTGATCTACAACCACCTCTCAATTTGTTAATACCGACCAACCTGATCTTCTCTTTTTGTACTATATTGCACAATATTTATTCTCTGATATTTTTTTACACAAAATATTTTTTTATATTTTTGTTAAATAATTGCTGCTAATCAGGAATGTCAAATGTTTTCTGTTTCTCCTCCCACTACTTCAACTCATACCTCATTACTACAGAAGTACTGAAACGTGTTACGTTGTTGTGTTTGTCACCCTGTAGCTCTTTCTTTGCACATTTTCACAAGCACTTTGTTGCGTGTTGTCTATTGTTGTCTCTTTTTTAAAAAGAAATTAAATTGTGTTGTAAATTCATGTTGTTGCATGTACTGTATGTAGCACCTTGGTCCTGGAGGATTGTTGTTTCGTTTTTACTGTGTACTGAACTGTATACAGTATGTTGGAATGACAATAAAAGCTTACTTGACTTGACTTCTTGACTTAAATTATTCAACATATTGACAGTTAATATATAGAGAAATATATTTTCTTTCCGTAAAGGATGATACTATAATGATCTCAGTGGGTGTTGTAAACATGAAAACAAAGAAAACTGCTGTGTTAATTAGTGGTTGAGAGACATTGTATTTCATATGCCATCTTCACTGATACAGCAGAAATGATACTTTTGTAAAATGGTTGGGGTCAGGTTTTGCTTTGCTTCAACATGAAAAAAATCCTTTAATTTTATTTCATTAAAATATTTTTGTGTAGTAAAATATATATTGATCACTATTGCATTATCTTAATGATTCCAGCAATACTACAGTAAGTACTTCTTTACTGTTTCTAATGGATTTAAGAGGGTAAGTTGCAGCCAAGTGCTGCTAATCATCAGCAGGCCTGCACACCACGTTTTGGTGGTTTGGAGCATTTAGCTGTGTGTTAACTCTTAGAGAAGCAATTGTTGCTGCATATCAATCTGGACGGAGTTATAGAACCATTTCTAAACAATTTGGAATTCAACATTTGACAGTGAGAAAGATTATTCACAAGTGGAAAGCAGTCAAGACAGTTGCCTATTTTCCCCGAAGTGGACATCCCAGCACATTCACCCCAAGGTCAGTCCTTCTGCTCAATGCTCGGAGAAATAAATAATAATAAAAAAAGATCTACATCTCAGACACGCCAGGCCTTACTGAGTATATTAAATGTAATCAGGGTCAGCTCAATCGCTACTGATTGGTCCTGGATTCAAACCCAGCACCACCAAGTCGCCACTGTTGGGCTCTTAAATAGTTGTATAATGAGATAAAAATGTAAATTGCTCTGGATAAGGGAAATCAGCCCAATGCTGTAAATGTTCAAGTCCATGCCAGAATAATTAGAAGAAGACTGAATAGACTCTTCTGTTTAAAAAGAACATCTAACCATGACTAAAGTTGCACAAGGCTTCTGGAACAATGTCCTATGGACAGATGAGACCAAAGTGGAGTTATTTTTGCCTTAATGCTCAGTGCCGTGCAACAGGACAGCGATCCCAAGCACACCTGTAAACCTACCTTAGAATGGCTGAAAAATAATAGAATCAGGGTTTTGGAAGTCGAGACCTCAACCCAACTGAAATGCTGTTACGGGACATGAAGAGAGCTGCACATATGTGAAAAACCTCAATTAAACTAAAGCAATGTTTTAAGGAAGAATGGACCAAAATTCCTTCACAACGATGTGAAAGACTGATAAGTCACGCAGAAAACAATTACTGTATTAAATAAATTATTGCTGCTAACGGTGGATTTATAAGCTATCGAATCATGAGGGTACTTAGTATTACCCACATGTTTTATTATTTTTGGCTTAATTTTAGTTGAATTACATTATGACACAGTAAAAAAAGTTAGATTTTGTTCTTCGTCTGAGGTTGCATTTGCTAAATACTGAAACCTGCTACGATCAGATGATTTTTATTTTGTTTTTGCAGAGAAACATATATAATTAAAGAAGGAGTAGTAACTTTTGAACATGTCTGTAATTAATTATGGTATAAGATATGGCAGAACTTGCTAAAATACAAAACTAACAAATTTCAGACCATTTAAGAAAGCATTTTTATTTTATTTTTATTTTTTTACATCTAAAGCAGTATACTTCTTTGAACATGGCTTTTATTATTTTATAGACATTACAGAAATTCTTTAGAGTGTAACTTTGCAAAAATTCTTCTATATGTGTTGTAGGTACCAGCAAACATAAAAGAGCTTGTCTTTCTCGACATAAATCAGAAAGAGAGATGTGGGTGTATCAGCATTGATGTGCAAGTGTTTTCAGAATCTTCTGGCATTTGTGAAGGTTGTAAAAGAATGTGCAGAGCAAATGCAGCCTGACAGTTAATTCTGCCCTCACCATCTTGGAACAAGAAGTAAAAGAAACCTAATCTATGTTTAGTATCATTACCTATCTTTTACACATGTGTCTGCTAGATCAAGTTAGAAAATATATATATATTCGAGCATAATTCTTTCCGGAAGCGGGCTCGTATTCCAAAACACTCGAAAACCTACTTCCATAATAAATAATGGAAAGTCAAATTATTCGTTGCACAGCCCCAAAAAATAAATACAGTACATAAAAATTATTAACACAAAATATTAAGTAAAAATAAAACAAATTAACCTTCACTTTACCTTTTATCGGAAAAATAAACAAGAAATATTTCTAATGACACTCGATTGAGCGACACATTAACAGAATCACTGCTGTAAAGTAAAAAGAAAAAACAAATTAACCTCCACTTTACGTTTGACAAGAATTGTGACAGAGCAGTGTTTCCGTGAAGAGCAGAGAGAAAGAGTGTGTGTGTCTGTATGTTTGTGAAGGCGAAAGTAGGAGGGGTCTGTGTGTGTGTGTGGGGCCAGTGACGCGCACGCACACAGACACAAAGAGCAGGCTGAGCCTTGAGCAGAGAGAGAAAATGGATCTTTAACCTCTCTAGTGAGACTTGCTTTTGCTTTACATGCGCACTGTACACACACGCACATAGACACAAAATAAAATATCTTTTACGCGCTCATACGTACGTGGTCAGAGTGTTACAGTAAACAGTAGACGGGCGCACGGATGTTGATTATATTAGTAAGAGATGTGCACTAAGGAGATGATTACCCACAATTCTGCAGCACAAGTGAGAGTTTGTTTCGGTTTGTTGGCTCAGTCAAAATAAGAAGCGCATGCGTGATACATGATACTTGGTTTAGTATGAGTACTGTAAAATTACAATAGATTGCTGGCGTCTGTGCTGCCATTATTCTACTGTAAATTGTAGAAAATTCAGAAATATACTGTTTTATGTTTATAATAATAAACTGTAAAGTGATTTACCAGTACGAATACTGTAAAATTACAGTAGATTGCTGGTGTCTGTGCTGCCAGTAACTTACTGTTATTTAACAGGAAACTTTTTTTACAGTGTTAGCAGTTAATTCCATCAGCATTTGGATGAATTTTATTTTCAAAAACATTATTATGTCTTATGCTATACAAAGGCCAATTTTGTTATATATATTAGGGCCGGGACTTTAACGCGTTAATTTAGATTAATTAATTACACAAAAAATAACGCGTTACATTTTTTTAACGCATTTTAATCGGACTTATTTTTGCACCGCGGAACGTTTCTCACTGGATGAGTTTCGGCGGACCGA
>JAQQZT010000002.1:7790273-7800280 GCA_030068275.1 Clarias platycephalus
ACACACACACACACACACACACACACACACACACACACACACACACACACACACACACACACACACACAAAAGATAAATAAAAAAAAAGAGTATTAACTCTTGAACATGACTCTAAATTTGTTCTAAAGACAGTATAATGATTTCTATCAGTAAGACTGTATATGTATACATGTTCACACTTCCTGGCCACTTCATTGTGCACTTTGCTCACACTGGGTTAGCCCCCTTTTTGCCTCAAGATCTGCAATAATTCTTTGTGCTGTAGATTCAACAAGTTACTGTAAACATTATGTAATGGCGATCTACTCATTCGGTTATCCGCCATTTCCCTAGGGGATCGGCACAAAGAATTTGACGCGTAAAAACCACAAACTTGTCGTGTAAAAGTTTACTTTTCGTTTGTCAGGATACAACAAATCAAACTTTTAGAACTATTTACACCTCTTCAAGCTTCAACTTAAATATGGTTTCAAAGAACCGTCAAAAGTCTGTCTAACACCAAGCCCCTTCCTTCTTCCTCCCCGGACCCTACGTATACGTATACGTATTACATAGGGGACTATATCAACCTATGAAAAGTATGCGATACAAATATTACAGAACATATCAAATATATATCAAATAACAATAACAGCCATTCTTAATGCAAATAATATTATAGAGAAATATTAGAAATCACTTTGTTCTTTATGGCTCTAACACATTACTTAGAGATTTTGGTCCATAATGTTCTGATAGTATCATGATAGCATGATGCAGAACTGCTGCAGATTTGTTGGCTGATCATCCATGACGTGAATCCCCAGTTCTGCCACATCCCAAAGATGCTCTAATGGATGCATGGATCATGGATCTAAAGATGCTTAGATGTGATAACTGTGGAGGCCATTTGAGTAAAGTGTGCTCTTTGTCATGTTCAAGAAACCAGTAGGGGATTTTTTTTTACCTTTGCGTGGGTGTCATCCTCCTCAGCATAAAGAGATGAACATGGTCAGCAACAATACTGTAATGTGGGCTATGGCATTTAAATTGTGTGCCATTGGCTCTAAAGGGCCCAAAGTGTGCCAACAAAATATCCCCCACACCATTAAACCACCACTACCAGCCTAAACCGTTGATAGGAGGCAGGATGGATCTATGCTTTCATGTTATTTGCACCAAATTCTGACCCTACCATCCAAATGTCACAGCATAAATTGTGACTCATCATAGCAGGCATTTTTTCCAATCATCTGTTGTCCAATTTTGGTGAGCCCATGACAAATAGCATCAGTTTCCAGTTATTAGCTGACAGGAGTGGCACTGGATGTTATTTGAGTTACTCTTGCCTTTCTATCAGCTTAAACCAGTCTGGCTATTCTCCTCTGACCTCTGGCATCAATAAGGCAGTTTCCCAGAGAATAGCCGCTCACTGGGTTTTTTTCTTTTTTCAGACCATTTTTTCTGTGAACTCTAGTGATGCTTGTGCATAAAAAATCCCAGCAGTTTGGGAAATACTCAACCAACCATGCAACATGTAGTCACTTACTTCAAATCACCTTTCTTCCTCAAACTGATATTGAACCTTAGGAGATCATGTTGACCATGTCTACATGCACCGAGTTGATGTCATATGATTGGCTAATTATACATTATCTAACGTGCATTCAAAAAGTCCCTCTGCAGTGGGTGCATAGAGTAGATTACTGTATGAAAAAATATTCGTTTGAAATTAAACTTATTATTCTCTTAGTTTACTATTCTCATAAAATTATCATTAAATCTCGCACAGTATTGTGATATGGTATTCTTGTCTCCGGAAAAAAAGTTGATGGAAAATTTTTAAAGTGCTCTACTAGAAAAACATGTTATTTGATGGTTAACACTCACACAAAAATACACAGCCTTTTGGTGGTGGACATGCATAAACATTGGCACCCTGACTGGTCTGCGGCTACACAGCCCCATACGAAACAAACAGAAAAGCATTGTTTGTTCTGACCCCCTTCTATCAGGACCTGATTAACCTTTTCATCAATTTAAGCTTTAAGCCCTTCAATTAGATCAGACTCCAGAGGTCTTCCTTGGACCACTGCAGACCAGGAACATCCCACAAGGGATACAAACTACTATACTGTAGTTTTGGGGTTATTCTCACCCAGACATCTAGTCCTTCTAATGCTTTAGCTGGCCAGTTTTTGCTGCTTCCAACACATCAGATTCAGGAACAAAACGTTCAGTTGCTTGCTAATATATACCACTTCCAGGTGCCATTGTAATGGGATAATCAGCATTATTCAATTCAATTTTTAGTGGTAGTAATGTTATGGCTGATATGTGATCACTTCCAATTCAAATACAAATACAAATTGTCCATCCTACAAGAAATGGAGAGGTATGTTAGAAATGTAAAGTTTAGGTTTTACAAGCTCTCAATGCCCAGCTAGAATGTTGTTGATTTATTCCTGTGTACACCAGATAAGGTAAGTTTCTATGTTGCGCAGGAGAGTAAATTTCCCTAATCGGAAGTGCACAATACTGTATAAGCAGAGACTTAATTACCTTTACATACTGTACACACGATCACCTAATGAGTTATTATACTTAATTCATGGGCAGAATAGTTACACTTAATAGCCGGTTATCATGCTAGCATCATATTGACATAGAATGCCAATAAGAAAGATTTAATCTCCTCATTGAAAGTGACACTTCCTCCTTCACTCCCAGAACACTGCTCCTAGACAGAGCCTACACTGCCGTATCACGACTCGAATAGCTTTTTCAACCTCTCCTCCCTCTTCATACAGGCGACTGATCGAGTAACTAATTCATGCATTAATAATGTCTACGACTTTAGAGGTTGAAGTGTGTTCCTGCGGTGTACTATCATATCCTTGAATTATTTCTATTTCCTTAATTCTTTTTTTTCCCAATGTTTTGTGTAATATCGACCTTGAAGTCACATAAATAGTTAAAAAAAAAAAAAAAAAAAAGACATTGATTTATTTCATGTTTTGAAGTTAGGGACGCTCATTATTTGAAGAATGTGACAAAAGAAGGACAACATTCATCAATGCAACCTATTTATGATAAGGCAAACAGAACAATGATCTATCAATTTGAAGATGGTGCTGCCTTGGTAAAATGCTCTCTACTACTTTTATTGCTTTTGTTTATTTCCTACTGTATGTTGTTGCTCAAACCTGATCATTTTTGCTAGAGAAGAACTGCTTAATATCAGGCAGTTCCCTCGAACAGTTTTCCAGAACAATCCTTGACAGTGAATTACATATGTCAGGTTTCCATCTACACTGAGTGGATCCTATAATAGAGCTATCATGAAAAAATGAAGGTGGCGGAATTCGTTTACATATCAACATAGTTTAAAATAGTATGGCCTGACCGCAGAGAAATTGTGTATAAACTTCTAGCCATTTTATTCACCATATGAATTATACTTTAACAAAACAATATTAAGCCACAAACTATAATAATAATAATAATAACATTTACATCAGGAATAATAACACCGTGGACCATTGCCAAACAATTCTTAAGGATGCACGTCCCCCAGACAGCTTTGAGACAGCAAGACCTTTCATCGTCTTTGATTCTATTTGAAGTCTGCAAATCCTGTGGTTAAAACAGTGAATAAATGGATCAGCAAGCCAAAGCAGGAACTTCAGGACTGTTTTGATTGTACCTACTGGCTTGTTTTTTGAAGCAACCTGGACTAACTGACTGAAACTCTGACATCTTACATCATTGTGTGTGTGTGCTGACTATGACCTTCTGTACATTCAACAATAACAAAGCTATTGTTCACACCAGACTGAGACAATTTCATCAGACCAAGGAGAATGCCTAAAGAAGTGGGAATAGAGCCCTGTACAGACAAGGCAGAAAATCACTGGCAAAAGAGGATAGAGTGGTTTAAAGGAAAACAGGTTTTCAGCAAACAATTCTGTGTCATTATGGAGAGGCCTGCAAGAAATTACAAAAACCCATCTCCCCCTGATTAGTCTAACAAAGACCTGGCTGATGACCTGTATGTCTTTTATGTCTCTATATCTTCTATCGCAGGTTTGAGAGGCACACATTTTCACTCCCCACCCATTCCAGCCCAATAACTGCTCCCATCACACGTTTGACAACAACACCCCCAAATCGTCCTGTAATGTCTGATCTCTGTTTCAATAGCCCTTAGCCAGACACTGATTTATTCCACAAGAACGCAGATATTGGGATATAGGGGGCATGATTGTTTAGCTCCCAGCCTTGCAGCTGGTACCTAATTACTGTATACTGCTCAGTGACAGAGGTAACTGTGTTTAAACAATCTGTCCAAGGTTGTTACCCGCAGCTCAGGCCCAAACTCAAATTTGCAACCTTATGGTCACAAGGCGAGTGTGTTAACCACTAGGCTAATGAGCCCAAGACCCCTTGCCCCGTCTGATATTCACACTGCATTCACGAAATATGGTCTAGATGTTAGAGAGAGAGGGGAAAAACAAAAACACTCCCATCTTAAATCTTGTGCCAACCCCCTAATTTGGCTCCAATCTCAAATGAGGCCTTTAGCAGGTACCTGGAACTCCACTCCTGCTCCAAATGCTCTCCCATTACAGAACTGAATAGCTACAGGCCCGTCTGTCTGGCATCTGTGGTTATAAAGTCCTTCGTACAACTTTTGTTGGCCCACCTGAAGATCGTCATATGTCACCTGCTGGACCCGATGAAGTGCTGACGGTCCAGGGACAATACAAGGAATGTGTGTAATGCTTTCATTCCAGAAATCCTCTCCTTCAAAATCCCCCAGCTCACTGTATCCTCTGCAATCTGTCAGTGGATCACTGGAAGAAAACAGCAGGTGAGGCTGCAGGAAAACACTTCAGTATTAAAGAAAAAAACAACAACAACCAGTAAGCACTGGTGCTCTTCAAGGACATGTCCTTTGCCTGCTGCTTTTCTACCTTTACATTAATTGAAGTTTCCAAATGAGTCTACCCAGCAGGTACATTTTTGGTTGGGAACATTGCAAACATTGTAATGTCTGAAAATATAAACAGACAAAAATAACTCCTCCAAGTTAAAAAAAAAAAAAAAAAACGGCTTAACATCCAAGATCTGCTCTTTAGAACCTGGATATTATGCAGTGTGTTTGTTGTATGAAGCATATTAAAAACACCACTGTATATACTGCAGCAAAGCTATCCCTAAGCAAATGGATACAGCAATTTTCTGCTCTGTACAAATGTGACATGCCTAAATTTTTTTCTTGCTTTGTTGTGATTTACAGTAATATTTCCTAAAGAAAATTAAACATTACACCGCTTAGGAAATGCACAAGAACTCTGCATACAGGAAACATGCGATGCAGGCATTGTATACTGCCCCCCCCCCCCTTCACATTTACCCTTTACAGAAAGCTAAACACCATCCACTATAAGTAGAGAGACACAAGTTTCAAGTCCAGCATTTATTACAACTTGGATCAACTATACAATGGACCAGAGTGAAACTAAAGGAAAACAAATTTGATCACCTATTAGTCACATGACTATAACATGTTTAAATAACTCAAATTATGATATTCAGACTTTTCCTATTAAAACATTTGCACTGAAAGGGCTTAAGATTAATTAATATCAAAATTAATACATCACCCAAAGGTAAATAGAAAAAGTAAACTTACAGCTATTGCTCTTTAAACTCTTCAAAAACAAGGATCAATGAGGATTACCAAAAAAGAGCATCCAATCTTAACATCAGCCATGTGCTCAGCTACTTACTTCCTGGTTTATACATTATCTGCAGTTCCTTAACGAGATCACTAGATGATGGTTACGAAAAAAGTAACTTAAATAATGTTGAGATTTCTGTATACTGTGTTATAAACTTGCATATGAATGGGTATTAAGCAGCATAAATAGTATGAATCGGTGATGATTTTTTGGTGGACGACATTGTAACCTGCTGGATATGGTTACTGGACTCATTCAAGATGGTGATATGTCTGTTTTACTGAAACAGTTTTTACTGAAACTTGTACATGTCTGTCCCATGTACAAGCTGGTACTCTAGTGCAGTGGAGCTAAACATGCCCAAAACTATAGAAAAAACAGACCTTGGGAGATACCCTTCATTACTAATCCACCTCAAAATCTCCAGAAGGACTGACTCATCTGTGAAGCCCTTCAAGTAAATGGAAATGGTCTCCCATTTCACAGATTGGGAAACAAACACCAACTTCATCCTGAAAAGGGCCAAGCAGAATATGTACTTTCTGTGGCAACTGGGGAAGTCTGGTTTGGTACAGGAGCTTTATTCTACTTCTGCACTGCAGTCATCAAATCTGTCATGTGCGCATCCATCATGGGCTGGTTTGGAGCAGCCACAAAACAGGATAGAAACAGACTTGTAGCAAAAAGTAAGAACAACTCAAAAAAGAGAGATGGAGAGATTAGTCCTCCAATGCTGACCCTCCATGACTTCAAGAACCAGGAGCCAGGCAAGGAATATCATTAGAGATTCCTGACACACCGGACACAATTTTTTTTTCAATTTATCCCCTCGGGCTGGCGTTGCAGATCCCCATATTACGAAATTTCAACACACAAGCAGTTTCTTTCCTCATGCAGTAACCCTAAAAAAGCTGACCATGATTATTTGCTAACTGCTATGTCTGTTATAGAAACATCAACATATCTCTTCAGATACAAATACACTCATACATTGCATTTTACATTTTACATTGGATGTACACTGTTGTTTTCACTACCACTCAGACTTAAATGTTATGTATAATGTGTAATGTGTTTGCATTTTGTGTATCTACTGTACAGTATAACTATTATGAGACTATAATTTCCATATGGGATGCACATTATTGCTGTTTGCACTATGACAAATGCTGAAACCTTTGATTTATTGTTATCTTTTATATAATCTGCATATTGCTTGGTTATTGTGTATTGTCTGTGTATTGTGTATTGTCTGTAAATAATATTTACACCGATTAGTCATAAGTATAAAAATTACAAGGTCTAAGTTTCCGCTGCTAGGGCAGCTCTGGCCACTTCCTGAGTGGCACCTGGGACTTCTAGGGGTGTGCTGTGGTGTCTGGCACTGAGATGTCAGTGGCGGATCCTTGAGGTACTATGGATTGAGGAGGAGTTTGGGGACTTCATACAATTTGTTTGTCCAGTGCATTCCATGCTTGATCAGATCGGGATCTGGGGAGTTTGGATGCTGACTCAACAACCTTAAACTCTTTGCCTGCTTGGCATTGTGTGAAGCAGACTGTGATGTGCTGTGTGTTCTGATACCTTTCTGTCATGGCCAGAACTCACATTTTCTGCCAGTTTGTGCTACAGTACTTTGGTTTTTCTGTTGAATTTGTCCAGGACCTTTGGTATCAACGGGCATAAGTCAGCCTTGGGTGGCCATGATCCTGTCACCAGTTTATTGGCATATAAATAATAATAAGTGTTTTTCCAATTTACCTGGCTGTGCTGTTAAGGTTATGGCTGATGAGTGTATATTGTCTGTATGTTATCTGTACTGCTTGAGAGTCATCAATGGGCAGAACCAAATTCATTATGTTTGTTATCAATCTTGGTCAATATGTTTGTGAATGAATGTGATTTAATTTCTAGTGTAGTTAAAATGTTACAAAAATAAATAAATTAATAAAATAATAAAATAAAATTCATTAAGATCTTGTCGCCAAACAGATTCGTACATATGTATAAGGGGAGTGTAATGTAATGCAAAATGTACAGTGGCTTGGAATGCTTTAAAGCAGACATGCTTCTCTTCGTGAGGTTGCATTTAAATAGACTTAAACTTTTCTTTTCAGTCCAAAATAAGACAAAATTGTTTAATTATTGAGAAATGAAAAATTGAGATGTAGCAGGTTATTGCCATTGCCACCGTGGAAAGTGCTTCCAGTTCCATCCCAATATCCAATTTGATTTGACTCAGTAAGATTGCTGAGAAAGTGAAACACACCACTCATGGCTGCACACTTCATAGACTATAAATCAAAGCTGAACAACTATTAGTTGCTTCGAAACAAAGGGTACAATATGTACAGTACATATTTCCTCTGAGAAGGGAATTTGTGTAGCATGTTTCATGTCAACAGCTCTTGCAAATCAGTGCAGTGCTGCATGATGAACAGTATATGATGGCCAGTTAAGAGATAATAAATTGCAGGCAATTAACAAAGAACACATGGCTTAATGTCAGTTTAAATAAGGCCATGTTTCAAATATGATGGCTTTGCTTGGGATACGAAACATTTTTCTTACTTATAGCTACTCAGTGTGACAGCCTGTCAAGTTGATGCATTGACGCAGCATCCACTCTAAAATGTTTTAAAGCAGACACAAGTGAGTGAATTCCTGTGATGTTTTCCTCTTATATTTACAGCACAAATATGTTTGCCTTCATGTTGTCACTATCACTTCTGTCAATACTTTGATTTGTCAGTTGTGTTGCAATGTCAATGTGCTTGTCAGTCTTCTTTATCTGTTATTCCTATTCATATGTCTGGTAGGGATGTACCCAAATGTGAATACATTATTCAGAATGAAGAAACAATGTGCTCTAAAAATAGACGAATACAGATACTAGTAGGAGCCAGACTTTATTTGATATTGCTTTGTTATATTTATATTGCCTGGCTATAAATAAAAGAAATAGTCACTCAGGGTAAAATTTCATTGGACCGTCTTTAGCTTTGATTATGGCATGCATTCCACCTGGCAGTGATTCAACAACCTTATGCAACAACTTAACATTTATTTCCTTCCTCCGAAGTTGCTGAATTTTTGGCTGAGATCTTGTATTAATGACAGTTGAGTCAAACCATTCCATAAAGTCTACACCAGCATATCCCGAAAAGCTTTCAGTGGGGACCAATAGATGTGTAAAAAAGATTTCTCATGCTTTCAGAACCACTATTTCTCAATCTGACCCCAATAAATCTTGGTATTGTCATTTTGAAATATGTCTGTGCCATCAGGAAAGAAGAACAAGTCCATTGATGTCATAACCTGTTCACTCATACATTTAAGACATTAGCTGACATTTTATTGCTACATGATGATGCTGAGCCTAGACCTGACCAACTGAAGCAACGTCCTATCATAACACTGCTTCCAGATGCTTGTAAAGTATGTCACCTTATGTTCTCCCCTTCTTACCCTGACACACTCATTGCTCTGGAATATGGTCAATCTGGACTCATGATATTTTTACAATGCTCCAAAGTCCAATCTTTATCTTCCCTTTATCTTGATTAGCTTAATTAACAAGTTGTTTTATTATCGCGTCTGTTTAGTCCCAATGTTGTAAGTTCTCATTGTATTGTCCACATGAAAATGCTCTTAATTTTACAAATAATAAATTTTTTACTATGGGAAAGTCTTATAAGCAAGAGGACATGGAAGCTTAGGACCTGAAGTTCAAGTTCAAGTAGGCTTTTATTGTCATTTCAACCATATACAATTCAGTACACAGTGAAACGAAACAACATTCCTCCAGGACCACGGTGCTACAGTATATACGACATAAATTTACAACATAAATGAACAAAACTAGCTAACTAACTAAGAACCTAATTAGTTGACTAGCTGAGACAAAACTGTCTATGTCCTATACAGAAAAGGACAACATAAAGTGCACGTGCAAATATGCAAAGAAGAGCGACAACATGACACATTTTAATACTCTGTGGTAATGAGTTGAGGTAGTGAGATGCGAAACAGTAAACATTTCATTGTAGGTAGCAGCAAAGATAGGACAAGGTTTTTGTGCAAATAACAAATATTTGTGGAAAAGAGCAATTTCAGGTTGGTATGTACAATTGTTAGATGGTTGTTGATCAGTGTATTTGTACGTGTGTGTTTATCCGTTCAGTCCCAGTGTTATTGAGGTGATTTGATTGTGTGTGTGTGTGTGTGTGTGTGTGTGTGTGTGTGTGTGTGTGTGTGTGTGTGTGTGTGTGTGTGTGTGT
>JAQQZT010000002.1:7821390-7836017 GCA_030068275.1 Clarias platycephalus
TTAATGACCCGCCCCAACCCGCCCCGCAAATAAAGTGACAATTTCTTTACTCGCCCCAACCCGACCCGCGGGTTACCCGCGGGGTCCGCGGGTTACCAGACGACCCGCGCATCACTACTCTGCGTTTATGCCTGCCCATTTAAGCTCATAACATAAGCAACAGCCCAATACCACCCAGCTCATGACACTGAGCTCGAACCGACGATCTTCTGATCAGTAACTCAGAGCCTTAACACACTGAAAAAACTTCCCTAAAATGAGACCTTCTACCTGAGTAATATTTTACCTACGGTATCTCTAATTTTACTCAAGTAGAGGATCTGTGTACTTTGCCCAACTCTGCTCGTTGCATAATTAAACACTCATTTCCAAATAATTTGGTAAGCCTGTTAGGCAGAAGAGATCCTTGGCAGTAGCAGTGAGAAAGATGAACAGGATTAAGCTGGTCCAAATACCAGCAGTTGAATTTCTAACCTGGCCCAGGGGTCATCATTTGCCAGGTACTTGTATGGTATCAGTGATCTCACCCAGAATGAAATAGCTATCGCACACACATGCTGCAGCACTTCTTATCGCTTTTGTTTTTCTGGCACAGCTTGAGGCTTCTGTGGTCCTATTCCTACAGCTCTGGTGCTCATCAGGAAATCTATTAAAAAAAAAGTTACAATGGTGCCTTACAACATGGAATTTCAAACAAAGAAAACATTGCTTTTGGCATAAGCACTTTGGAGTAGGATTGACTCAGTCTGTATTCAGTGTCTGATTCTTAGCAATTGACAAGAAATTATCATTTATCAAAATATATTCAGATAGAAAAAAAACATTTAATATTCCATTGTAGTATCTAGTTGGCCTCTATTAAAGACTTTTTGTAGACTTATGTATACAAGGGAATTCAAGGTAAATAGATAGAATAATAATAATAATAATAATAATAATAATAATAATAATAATAATAATAATAATAATAATAAATTATTTTAAGAACTTGTTACTTCTTACTTCTTATGGTTATTGTTTCTGGTTTGAATTGGTCTTCTTTTGTGATGTGATGATGTAATGATGTAATGAGTCATCCAGAAGTTTTATACAAGCATGTCAATTAAAAAAACGATTCAGTTTTTTTTGTCTTAAATCTAAATTGACATGTGTATACAGTAAGTACTCTACCATAGATGTTGGTCTTTATAAATTACCCTTCTCTGCTGCATACTGACCATGAATGCATTTACAATGTTAGCAGTCAGAGCCAAATTCCACAACCCTCTTTTTTGTAATGCATTACAAAGTACATATTACTCATATAAAAGTTTTGCAGTCATGCTGAGCTAAATTGAGTTGGTATCTTTCAAAGATATGGTGTATTTTAAACAAATCTGTTAATTTATGGTAAATTCATTTAAGACCCTTTTAAGTAATAGGGTACAATGTGCCTTGAATTGCATGTGGCACTGTGTAGGCTTGACACTTGTGTAATTTAGGTTAGCACTATGTACCAGTTTGGCATTGGTTGGATGGTATGTTAAAATATGCAACACTTTAGCATTTATAGGTTTAGCACTTATAGTACATGTGCAATGTATGGGTAATCTCTATAATAGTAGGCCAGTTTATGAAGGTTTTTGGAATATTTCACGGGATAAGGGTCATATTTGTCTTTCTGTCACCTTTTAAGCTGCCTCCATTATTGAAAATAATCCTGGATTGGGGCATTAGTGGCTCAGTGGTAGGTTTCTCACCAGCAATGCAGAAGGTCTGGGTATGAGGTCTGGTACAAACTCCAGCCACTGGATGCAGTGCCAGTCCCAAGCCTGGATAAAATGGAGTTTCTCAGGAAGGCTAACTGGTGTAAAACTTGTGCCAAGTTGTTGTACTGGACTTTCCCCTCAATGGAAGCAGCCGAAAGACTAACAGAAACATAAAACGTGTGTATAATTATACAATTGTTGGCACTCAACAATCATCATTACTAATCACCAGCCTGATCATCTATCATCATCTGCACCTGTTTTTCACTCGTCATGCCTTAAGTTCGATTTTTCAAGCTTGAATGATTCATATGTGGCAGCAAGGTGTGTTTGTACTCTGGTTTCCTCTGGTGTCCCCTGCGATAAATTGGTACTTCATCCAATTACTAATAGTGATTCACAGGACACAGTGTGACCTAACAAAGAATAAAATTGTTTTGAATCTGGTCAGCTACGGGAACTGGACTGAAAATTTTGATTTGAAAACCGAAATTTGCCAAAAAATTAAAGTCAAAAAGAGGAGTTCTTGAGAAATTATTCCTTAAGACTACGTTAATAAATAAAAGAACGTCTGGCTCATTGGAAGCAAAATATGGGGAATTATGAGTTGCTCACAACTTTTGAATAAAACTGTATGCGCGGATTGATCTGAGCCAGAACTGACATTGATACGCAGGTTTATGGTAATAGGTAAAGGTAATAGGTAAGACTGTCATCATCTGTAACACAGTCTCGGTGGTTGCATGCATAATTTATGTCTAACTACACGTAATGTGCATTACATAGTTTCTTTAAAACATCCAGTAAACAATGTGTTTATTGCTTATGGTTACAGGTGAAAGAGGTGACAATTTATTACAACTGTGTGCCAAGTAAATTACACTACATAAATCTAGTATTGCAATGCTACTTCAAATCACCCCAGGCAAGCACTTTGAGCAGAAGCTTTAGTTTATAAATCCCACAGGGTCAAAGTTGGAATTGATTACAGATGAATGAAAATAGCCTTTTTTTTAGTGGAACAACTACGGTCATTATTAAGACTGGAAGTACAGCATTGATTAAAAAAAAAAGCAGTGATAAACCTCATTCTTGCTTTGCTGCAAAAGTCAGCACCATGACATCAGGATTGCATTGAAAAGTACTCAGATCTGTTCGTCTCAGAGCTTCTTTCCTGGGTTTCCACCATTGACAAATGACATATAGTTAATCAGGGTATGATTGGAATAGCTGAATGAACCAATTAGACAACGGTGCATGGACCTGCAGAATGGCAGTCTCACATAGGCACACGGTGGATATTGCTGCCTGCCAAGATCCACTCTTAGAGAGAGCAGCAGGGGATGGGATGAAAATGCTAATGGAAGGTGATACAATATAGGTAATGAAGCATTTTGCTGGAGAGCCCAGCCAGGCTCTAAACAGCTGGTGGTACACATACACTCGCAGTTGCAGAGAGTTCCAGTCAAGATGAAGCATTAACACATGCCTCTGATTTGGAGGCGCGTACTCCCCTCTGCTCTAATTAGAAACATTTCATTTTATTCATTTTGACATTTGTGTTGGACAAGGTGTAGACAAACAGACACACAAACTCTGGAAAATAGGAGCACTCAGTGCCCCTTTTTTCACAGCTCTTTGCCTCATTCTCTGCTCTTTGAACGTATTTAAAATTCCGCTGTTGTTTCTTCAACTGTGTCCATCCTCAACTGCTAAGAAATCTTAGCTTACTTGTTTCCTACATGACATAGCTCAAAAAACAAACACAAGCAACTTTTAGGTTGCATCGTGACAACCTTCACTATGAATGCGAAATATGCAAATAAGGAATTTTTCATCTGATTTGAAAGGGTTGAAGAGGTGAAAAGCTGAAGACAGCATGCCTTAATGAGGATGCTTGCTCCCCCCCATCAATGCAAGCAGACGATGAAAATCTGCCAGCACTGTGAGAAAGACGCCCTTGTGGAATAATGGAAAGAATTATCTCCTGCAGTTCCTGTGCATTCTGATTAGGGATAATCTTTGCAAGAGGTTCTCAGCCAAGCAAATAAAGTAAATATGTGATCACAAGTTTCACAAAGCTGTTGTTAGACTGACGATGCACATTTACAGCGCTTAATGATTCATGTGATCTTAGATGATTTGATTAATGTCTTACATACCCTAAACACCGATTAGCCGTAATTCAATGCAAAACATTATGCCAACGTTTTCTGTGGGTTTTCCTCTTGTGCTACATGGGCAGGTCTGGCCCTTCAGTGCATGACCTCAGGGGAGGATGCTGTGGTGTCTGGTGCCAAGACATTGGCAGCAGATCCTTTGAGTGCTGTGTGTTGCAAGGTAGGATCTCCATGGATTTACTTATTTGTCCGGCGCATCCCATGGGTGATCGATCGGATTGGGATCTGGGGAGTTTGGAGGTCACGTCGGGGGCGTTTTGCACTTTCCCTTCTGGGCCTAATTTTTGGTGGGCACTTGGTGTTCTGGTCCCTTTCTATTGTGGCCAGCCTTGATGTTTCTTAGCAATTTGTGCTGCATGGGCTTTTGGTCCGCATGGGTGAGCTTTGGGTGCCCATGATCCAGTCACCTGTTTACTGTTATACTAGTATATAATCAAAGCTTGATCATTTGTTATTTATTCCAAATAAAAGATGATTTAACTTGAAGAATCTATCAGAGAAAAGTATGTATTGTTTATAAAGAAGGGGGTGAGAGTGATATTTTGAGAATTCCCTATAGCCATTTATGTAGTTATTTTTGTGCTATAAAATAGCAATAAGTAAGAAATAAAACACTGTGTAGGATCCTGTGATGGTAAAAATATAAATGTCAGGGTGGTCTGCCATAAACCAACTCATATACAGCAAAATCACTTTTACTGTACCACCCTGAAGTTGATTATTTATCAGTAAAACCCATCCTAAAATGTTGTATTCCTCATGTATCACATCACTTTCATTGATGATCGCTGGGCTTAATGAATGATAATAGTGATGAATGATACATATTACATTTTATGACTCACCTGTTATGTTAATGAGAATCTATACATGTTTTTTTTTTTAGGTTTTTATTTGTTCAATCTATTTATTTTTAGCTTTAGCTTTCTCCTCTTATACTGTAGATCTATATGAGTGCATTATTCCTGAACTGTGGTTTGAATTACAGCCAACTGTAACTTCTCAAATTTTCATCAGATTTGAGAACAGCAATGTGGTACAGTATAAAAATAAAATACACTAAAATCAATGAATAGCACAACTTATTAATACAACATTAATTCATTCAATGTTTATACTACATATCATGTAAAGAGTTGTGGGAAGCCTGGAGCCTATCCTATGCCATACACATGGCAGGGTGGCACACAGTCACACACATTATGGTGAATTTGGAAATGCCAAAAACTCTTTGGACTGTTGGAGGGAACCATAGTACTTAGAGGAAACAAAGCATGGGAAGAAAATGTTTGTGAATCAAATCTTTAACCCTAAAGGTGCAAGGTCACAGAGCTGACCACTATGCCACTGTGCCATTCCGGGATGCAACCCTCCCATTTTTTATCTGGGCATATGGTTAAAGATCATGGGCAAGGACCCATCAATGGTGATCTGGAAGTGGTAGGGTTTGCAATTAAGGGTTTGATTTCAACCCTTAATTGCAAATAGACTAAGTCTGGCCAAGTGCTCAAACCTACAGTAGTAACTATTTCTCAAGATTTATATAAATTAAAAACAATTTGTTGATCTGGATAAAATTGCAAGGTCAGTTTATTTTCAGAAACATAATTTAAATCAAAAGTGAAAGTCAGATTATAGAGTACAACGGTCTTAACAGGTTAATTCGTGAAGTCAGTGTCAGTAAATACAGTACATAGGACACATTAAGAATAAACTCAGTAATGCTTGTAATTCAGTAATGCTTGTGGTATAGTTTACAAAAAATAAATAAAAAGCGGAGCGCTCAGTTGTTGGTAAGCTAAAAAAAGAACTCCTGCTAGGATGCACCGTGCTGCTGGGGATGCAGAATTTTTTTTGGAAAGCTATAAGCTGAGCTAACATATAACACTGTAGTGTTGCCAGGTCTGACATTTTTCTGTGGGATAAATTGAACTGCTAATTGTTGCTATTCTCTACATTACTGATTCTCATACCTAGTCCTGGAGTATGTTGATGGCTTACAGATTACAGTGCTTTTCCTGCTCTACTAAAACGAACTACCAGGCCTAACAAGCAACATTAAGCCCATATTGTATGTTATTATATTACTGGATGAGTACATGCAGCACTGTGCAGAAGTCATGAGCCAGCCCTGATTTCTTCATATTTTGCTTCCAAAGAGCCAGACTTTATTGTATTTTAATGCAATCTTGAGAAATAATTCTTCAGGAATTTAATTTATGCCTGAAGGAATTATTTATTTATTTATTTATTTATTTATTTATTCATTTATTTATTTTTGCTCTTATTTTTTAGTAAATTGTTGGCTCTTATTTTCAGTCCAGTCCCAGTACCTAACCAGTCAGTTAAGCCACAAAGTGATCTATGAATCATTTGTGTATAAAATACATCTGAATTAGGCCATGAGCTAGTGAGAAACTGGTGCAGATTATGACAGATGATCAGGCCAGGCTGGTGATTTGTATACTGGTGATGCTGAATGCAGATGAGAGGGGAAAAGAGGTTGTTGCTGCTATTGTAACATAAACAACCAATTTTTAAATGGTATCTTTAAGCACTTTGCAGATATTTCTTCCCATTTCTTAATTAAATGTACATAATGTAATATAATATAAAGAAATGAAAGGTGGCTCAGTACTTTTGCACAGTGCTATGAATAAGGATTTTGCAACTTTGATCAAATAATCATTAAACATTATTGTCATTGTAATGTTTTTAGAACAGGAGAGCATTGCAACACTTTATAGGAGTATAACCTCACAACTTCAGGGTTCTTAGTATAATCCTGAGAACGTGTTTGAATGTCTGTGTTCTGCATGATCTTTCATTAGGTAAACTGGCTAATAATAGAGCTTTGTATCAATCTTCATCTTGACCCAGATTAATGAGATTATTGATGATGGATAGATGGATGGATTAGCATTCAACAGTTCAAAACTTTTATGTATTCCCTCACTGGTATTCTGTCTGCTGCTTTCATATTCACAAGCAAATGTAACTTTGACCAAACTGCAGCTTCATCAAAAGATGCAAGCAACCAATTAAATCTTGGCGGAGGCTTCTGAGCAAGAGACACACCGATTTAAAATTCAGTTTGAAAGCTTGTATACTCTGAAGGATGCACACTAATACCTTGTAAAACCAAACCATATTGTGCCAAAGCTTCTAAAGTCAAAAGTATTGGTTAAGTGACTTTTAAGTTTCTGAAAGGGACCTGTAGTGAAAGAGGTTACATCCTATTTGAATTTGGATTTCTATAATACAACAGGTTATGCTGTAAATTATGTCAGTGAATGGTTTAAATTTTTAAACTTTCTTCAATGTGCCCCTTGTTAACTTTGAGCATCTGCCCCACTAAAAGTCTCTGCATGGCCCTGTGACTGAGGTTCAGTTCTAAGAAGACTATGAACTTAAATACTGTATACTGCTAAAACCATAATGAACATGAACAACCAAGCCCAGTCTAGGTGAGGGGATATGTGGCAAGAATTTAAAATAGCTGTTCCCCAAAGGTCTTCAGTGCTTGAGCAATTTGGCTAAGAAAAATGGGGAAAAGAGCAAAGCTTGCAGAACCATGTCCCAGAAGACCTGCAGATATTATTGCTTTCAAAAGTGTAAAAGCACAAATATGCAGCCAATCTTCATTTTTGTTTAATTACATTTTATTATCTTTTTTTTAAATATCTATTTTTATCAAATATATTTTACTCTTTTTATCTGGCAATATTAGATGTCCTATAAAAAGATTACATATTAAATATTAAATTAAGTATTAATCAAATATTAAACATAACTCTGATTTGGTTTAAGGTTTTATCACTACATTAAAAAGTTTAAAGCAATGTAGACATTATCTCTCCTTAATTTCTTCAAGCTCAGGTGCTAACTGTCGAAGGAAAAGATTTGTCTGTGTTTGCTGCAGTAGTGTTTGAGCCACCTAAAGTAACTTTGCAAATTGTTATCTGTAAGCAGATTATATCTTAGGTGTGTAAAAATAGTCTTTAGTATACCTTTAAGAATTTCAGCAGGTATTTTGAGACCTCAGTAAGATGAACATAACGCTTGGCTGGCGTTTCAAATTTGTAGCTTTGTAGCCTCTGCCATCTGTTTGTTCTCTGAAGTGCTACTGTGAGCTCCATATGGAGAATGGAAGGCGCCAAAAAGAAAAAAAAAGGGCATGAAACTGAGGATTACAGGATGAAAGCAGATTTTATAAGCTAGGGGTTTATAACAGCCAACTTACACTTTGACATGGAAAAGGTGTCTCTCAATGTCAAACAAATACATGTACCAATTAGCCAATAAATGGTAACCAGATATGCAAGAACATGTCCCAAAGGAAGAACTGCCCTTTCAAGATGGTAAATGGCATGTAATGTAAAAGGCAAGAAAATGAAGGTAGAAAAGCATGTAGCATTATAGAAAAGGAGGAATATGAAAGAAAATCTAATATTTTGGACTGTAAGAAATGGATGGCAATCTTCAAGTGGCAATAGCGAAAGAAGATCATATATACTTTATATATACTGTAGGTCTGGAGCCTATCTCAGGATACATCGCTTATCCCGTATAGGGTCACAGGGCCTGGGGCCTATCCTAAAAGACTTTAGTCACAAGGTAGGGTACACCCTGTACAGGGTGCCAATCCATCACAGGACACACACACTATGGGAAATTTGGGAATGCCAGTTAGCCTAATCAGCATGTCTTTGGACTGTGGGAGGAAACCGGAGTACCAAGAGGAAACGCATTATGCATGGGGAATACAGTACATGCAATATCCAATCACACAGACCAGAGGTGAAGCAGGAATGGAATCCTTTGATCCTGGAGGTGTGAGGACATAGTGTGTGTTTGTGTGTGTGCTTAATTTTATACATTCTAGAACAATAATGCATTTTCGAATCTATGAAATACAACTATGGCATTAGGTAATAAGGTAGCAACATCATCAAGCACCATGATGAAACTGGCTATCATGATGACCATCCCAGTAAAACAAGACCAAACCCACTGCAGAGGAGAAGTTAATTTAGATTTGCCAGCCTCAGAAATCACCAATTAACAAACTGCACCTCACATTTGAGCTGTTATGAAGGCTTTACAGATCATAAGCAGAAGACATATCTCAATATTAACTGTTCTAAGGAGATTATTGCATATTTTGGCTGCCTTATTTTACAATGTAGAAAGAAATAAAAAACAGGAAAGCCAATGGAATTAGAAAGTACAGTATGTCCGAACATGTGAATGTCAGTTTTCATTTGCTCACAATTTTCTAGATTTTGTAAACAGAACTCTGTGGGAATTTCACAAGAGATATTATTTAATTCACTAACCTTTACTCAAACATCTGTTCTCACATCAGGCGTCGAGTAATCAAGAGGTAAAATCACTGTATGTGTATGAGTCTTAAGCGTCGTTTCCAATCTAGAAACATCAGTAGGATAATTACAGTGGGAAACTGCTAGAGGTGAGGGTAAATGAAGACCAATCGTGTTTTGGCCTTCCCGAGGAAAGGCTGCCATACAGTACGTCATTAAGCTGTCTAAAGGATAAAACATTTTAAGCTTATGTGTTGTGACTTTTAATGAACCCTCCTGTTAAAATTCGAGAAGTCAAAAGGTATTAGTGACCCCCCTGAGGAGAATATGTGTATGTATTCATTAAATATTCTAAGATGTTAGTAGGATGTGACATGTTAGTGAAGATGTGAACAATTTAAATACTACTTTATACCAAAATATGGAACATAACATATGAGGTATATAACACTATCCATTAAATTCTTGTGTGATATAGTATATAGTTGTCCACAAATTATGGGCATCCTTGGTCATGTCATCCTCGGGCAAACATAAAATATGTAATCAAATCATTTGGTTTCCGTTTGTAAAGTCTATTTCAGTTGTAAAGTCACAAAAACTTAAAACCATAATTGACTCATTGGCACTTACTCAAATCAAGATTTGTCCTTAGGAATTGATAGCAGATGGTGATTCCAGAGACTCTGACCCATCAAACGTTGTGTTACTATATAATATTCATTGCCTTCAAAGCATTGGAGGGTTCTTAAAAATGTTTTATAGTGCTTCCAGCTAGCAAATTTCACTATCTGAAATGTCATTAAGAAACCGCAGCAAAGGGGAACTCAGGTTAAGAGGAAAAGGAAGAAAACTTTCATCTAGAACTGTCTGTATACTGGGAAGATCTGCAAGAAGTTTTAACTGACAAAATGCAGTGGTGGTGTACCATTCTACTGTGAAATGGGAATAGTTCAAACATCTGCATGGAAGCAAAATGTTACCTGCATCCTAATAATAAATGAGATCATTTGATGTACCTGAACACATCTAGCTAAATCAGGGGCATTAAAAAATATGTACATTTCATTGGTAGCACCTGATTGCTATTTGTTCTGCCATGATTTCGAAGTAGGTCTATCCAGTCCCTAAATGGAGGTTCCTTTATGAGGAAACAAAAAGATACATATTGAAATATATTATTATTATTATTATTATTATTATTATTATTATTATTATTATTATTATTGTTTTTATTGTTGTTAATAATAATAATAATAATAATAATAATAATAATAATAATATTGATGTTATTTGCCCATTTAAAAAGGTTGGTGTGGAAGAACTTCAGTGGTCTGCAAAAATCCTTGAACTCAACCCCACTGGACACATTTGCGCTACATTGGAACTTCAGGTATGCACCAGTTCTTCTTTCACAGTATCTGTGTGTGGCTTTACAAATGTTCTTCTCACCGATTAAGCATGTTTTTTCATAGCTATGCTTCAAAATGCAGCAGAAAGAATCGAGGGCAGAAAGCGAAAGAGTGGAGGTTACAAAAATGTGGAGTGATATGTTCAGCAAATACATACTGAATCAGTTTAATGGTCAGGTACCTATATACCTTTAACCATATGATGTACTGTATATTATGTTATCTGCATATACTGTATCGAAGGTCAATATTAAACATTTGTAGACAATTTACAAAAATTAGTAAATTATTTCAAGAAGTTTGGGCCCTGTCTGGCCATTGCCCCCTGTCCCTTCTCTTATGCTTTTTAGCTCTTAGCTATTGGTATGTTGGCGATTCCCTGCAGTATAACATTAAGCAGAGTAACTGTATATATTTCCACATATACAGTACAGTAGCAGTTAGTTCTGACAGAGCAGTTCAATTGGATGAGAGCCATTTCACCAGTACTGATAATAGAAATTACAGTCCAACAATGCTAAGATATATGAATTACTCTGTTTCATAGGTGTCTTAACAATTGCTAATTACCTTAACTGTTGGTCACCAGCCTGTGTAAAGGTAGGTCGGTACAGTTGGCAGTACTGGGGAGAGGTTTAGCAGCTGCCTGGCAGAAGCTACATTTAAAACTAGTTACGAAAGCACCTTCAGCAAGAAACACATTTGATAAAGTCATGTCACCTTCAACAACACTTTATCTCCTTAGTAATTGCCTCTGAGCCATCTGTGTGGTTTCGTTCACAGCGAACGCAATCTACAAAGCTGACTAGGTTGGTTGCCAGCTCAACACTAGTTCATGGAAGGATATGTGCTGGTGGTGCAAAGTGAATGGTTAAATAAAAAAAATTATAATAATCTGTTGATAATTAATGATGATTGTAGAACTGTTGTATAAAAGCAATATAAAATGCAGTCACTGACATAAACGCACATGCTGATATTATATATCATAATAATATATTCAGGTCAACAGCACTCCCTCTCATGTGATATTGCTTAAGTATATTGCAAATGATCCTGAGGTTCATTTAACTAAATCACACACTTTAAACACTTTACTATGTATATAAAATGGCTTATTAGATGATAATGTAAGATAATTTCCAAATGTTTATGCATAACTATTATATCTAAAACAACTTGTTTCAGTGCCACTTAAAAAAAAAAAAATTGTTAGCACATCAATGCTTGCTTTTCATAATGCTATTAGTGCTTCACAAATGTAGCTGTCTGCATTAGTGAAGACGTGTCATATCGAAAAAACATCATTTTAAATTTTTCAGTTAATTGGTCTTTATACATTTAATTATTCAGTAACAACCCCCCCCCCCCTCCCGCCCGCCTCCCTATTTTTTTACCTGTCAGTCTTTCTTAACAAGACAAAATGTTCCTTTCCTTTCCCACTTAAAGCAGGCGATCATCTCTCTCTAATGAATGAGCATGTCAAAAGATGAAAAACATTAAGTATCTTCAAAGTCAGGCTAATCCTTTCTCTTTTGAATACCTTCTATTCATTTTCTGCCTAGAATGAGCAAACAGTAAAACATTCAATATACAAGCACATCTCTGAGTAGAATATGCAACCAATTCATTAAACATTAACTGACAATGCTTTTGACCACAGACCTTTGAGGTCTAACAGTGAATAATTTGTCATGTGCTATAGTGAGAAGAATAGCTTTATTTTTTTCCCCTGTTGATCAGATTGACATTAGCCAATTATGAGCACTGCTAACTCATTTTTATGTTGCTTGTTTGTACTCTCCTCCAAGTGAAAGATCTTGTGTAATGGATTTTAAAAAATCAGCAGTATTATTAAGTAGATTTGTGCCATATTAATGTAATAATGGATGATGGAGAAAACTGGAAAAACTAGAGTTCTTTTGGTGCATATGCTTAACTTAATGTGCGTTCTAATGTGCTCTAATACTGTAACTATAATGAACACTATTCACTACAATATCAATCCCACTTCCTGCTCCACAGCACACATCTGAAAACTACACATCATTATACTGATTAAACTAAACATTGTAAAAGCCACTATAAAACGTTCTTCTAGGACATGTACAGTAGAAGCATAGGCGCAACAGAAAAAATCAAACATACCAAAAGAAAATTAAGATGTTAACTAGACTGTTTTCCTCAGCCTGTATTAATGCACTTGCCCAGAGAACCAGCTGATTTGGATGAAGTAAGAATATGTTGATATCTTTGGGATTATGACTGTAGTTTGGCAGGGGAAATCTAACCTGCACATGGGTATTGGATGTGACCAATTAGTTGACCCTACTCTTTAATCAAGTATGATTACAGTTCTTGCAAATGATTGTTTTCCAGTCGATGCTATGATTTAATACTCACTTGCTTATTTAAATTGACCAGAGGTGGAAGGTACTGTAACTGAGTGCATGCACTTAATTACTGTATTAAATTACATATTTCACATATTGGTATATTACTTGAGTAATTTTATTACAGGATACCTTTACTCCAGTACATCATGCAACACATATCTTTACTCCTACTTGATTATTTTTCTGCATGGCAATATATTACATAAGCTCAGTGGTGTGTAGTACTTGAAACAAGCCATCTGCTAACTATTATGCATAATTGTGTGACTTTCCTCGAGACAGACCTAATAACACAACAGGTGTTTAAAGTTAGAATCAGAGCTGGGTATAGACAGTGAGGAAAACAGCACATTCACAATTGGGAAGCAGAGAGAGAGAGAGACAGAAAGGTTGGCATGTAAATGGAGGACCTTTACTTTTACATGAATAAAATTTGCCCAAGGCAATCTCTACTTCTACTCAAGTACAGGATTCGTGTACTTTGCCACCTCTGGTACTGACTGATATACAGTAATACTCTCTCACGCTCACTATCCTCTATAGCAGAGGTACTCAATTATAAATTTGAAAGGTCCACTTGCCAAATTTCTATTCAGTCCGAGGTCCGGAAAAATTCAAATTCAACTACAAAAAAAGTAAAAGCCAAAATTTTCTAACAATACCCAAAAATGACATGGTAGTCCTTTTAGTGTGAAAAGTGACATCTTCTTTGTGCCACAGTTGTTTGAACTCGGGCATAAAAGGTGTGAGGACCAGGTGGAGGCACTGATGTAAATGTTCATTGGTGATGGTCCTGCGATATGTGTTTTTCACCATGCTCATAGTTGAAACGGCTGATTCACAGCAGTATGTTGAGGAAAACATTGTGAGAATTTGAAGGGCCATTTTCTGCAGGACAGGAACACCTGCTGTAGTAACCATCTTTGTCCAGAAGGTGAGAAGGTGACCACTTTTAATTGGTAGATTAAGCACATTGGTTTTCTGCTTCCCACGGGGAGCACGGATGCATATTTTTCTGTCCACTCACTCTTAAATTCGCTGTTTTCAAAATCAACTTATATCAATCCCACTGCGCAATGTGACGTCGTAGTGACATCTTTTCCATGTCATTTTGGACGTCCAATTTCCACCCATTGATGGGGTTCTTTTTTCTACCGCACATCTAATGTTGACTCCAGCGAGTCAACGAGCTGCAAGTTGCTGTGCCAGCTGACGGCGCACGGAGCTGTAGCTTGCCCCGGCGCTTGCGCAGCTTCACCGTTGGGCTCCGCCCCGAGATCCGGTGCCGGGATCTTCATCTCGTCGTTCCGCTTTGGTCGCGCTGCTTTGGTCGCGCTGCTTTGCTCGCACTGGCTCCGTCCGGAAAATGCTCTGCTACTCAGCGGCCTACTTGGATCTCCCGCAGGTCCTCGATAGTGCGCTCAAACTCGTAATTCTCCATCCCACTTCTGACACCAATGTAGCATTTTTCACCGCTAGAAGGATCTTGGAGATACGAGTTGGCTTGATTGCTTCCCAATGCAAATGGCTGGGAGTACTTTATTCACCACAGCACAGTACACATATA
>JAQQZT010000002.1:7874736-7891062 GCA_030068275.1 Clarias platycephalus
TCTCCTGGGATAGGCTCCAGGTCCCCCGCGACCCTGACTATAGGATAAAGCGGTATAGAAAATTAATGAATGAATGAATGAATGTATTTCTGTTATTTTCTGCTGCTATTTGCATCAAACAGTAAATGGGAACTGATTGCAAGTAGGAAGTAAAGTTATGAGCGAGGAACTGAAGTGTCTAACCACTAGATTGATGATTCAAGCCAATTATTTCATTTGTTTTTTCTTCTTCTTCTTTTTTTTTTCCGCCCTAGTTTGCAAATGTTAGAAAATGTTCATTTTTCATTTCTTACTGTTATTTGCTTTTTGTGGATCACACATTTACATGGATGTCAGTTGCATTGTGTAATCATAAGGTGAACATCATAATGGTTGATCCTAACCACAAATGGCAATGTTGCCACACTGGGCTTTAATGGAGAAGCTCAGACACCCATAACATATAACCCATAGCTTCTGTACAGTATATCTGAGTTTCAAAAACCTCACTGCAAGCTAACATCTGATTTATAGAATTTGCACACATTGCCCTCTACCCTCGTCCTCTGCTGTTCTGCGTATGCTTCATCTTTTCCACTCAAATAGCTTTATCCAACCTCTCTCTCTTCCAATCTGGTTGGGTCATTTGTTTTGCTGAGAGGAAGCATGAAATGAGAGGCCTTTGCTGGAGATGCCAATACATCTAATCCCTCTCAGCCCTCCCTCTTTGAAGGCAGCTGCTGGACAGATGATTTTTCTCACCTGACAAATGGCCTCTATCCAGGCAGAAGCTCTCTCTCAGATTGAGTAGCTTACACTGTGTATGCAGACATATGAAGAGCTGTGCTGGCACAAATCATTTTCAAAAAGGTGTGTGCTCTGGTGTGTGGGTCAGCAGTGGTCCTGTTTGGGTTTTTACTGCATCATCACCATGTTGAACATTATAACGCAATAATTGAGAATGAATGAAATTGTAGACAAAGGTATATATACTGTATATTTGAAACATTTAGTTCCACAAGACTATATTAATTGTTAGATTGGAATTATTGCATTAACTATACTGGTCAGGTTTGTGATAAATGGCTGTGAACTCAAGGATTTTTTAAAATATTTGTGTGACATAAAGAAAAAGACATTTCTTTCTCCTTTCATCAATGTAGAAGTTGAAAGTGAAGCTGCTCATCCCCCAGGGCTCCTTGCTCAGCTGCTCTTCACTGATCAGCAATTTGACATGACATAGTATGTATCTATTGTTAACATAGTTATTGATCTTGTACAATCTGAACTACCAACCTTTCCATCTGACCCTTCAGAAAGTGAGTCTGATTAAAGTGAAGCAACAAATGATGCTGTTTTCTAAGATGAACAATTTTGTCCTGCCTTTAAAGGCTGTAAGAAGGTGGTAATAATAATCATCATGAGACAAAACAGTATGATTAAGTAAACAAGCTAAAAACTTGCAACTGCAATTTTGTAATATGTATGTGTAATGGCTGTGATGATGGAAGGCTAAAATGTAATATCTATCAATAGACTAATAGATTCTTCCTCAGAGTCATGTTCCGCCCCATGCCCAGTTTCATCATGCTACCATGCCAACCGACAAGCCATTTTTGTCAAGGTTGACCCCTAGCTGTGGGCTTCGACTATGGTGTCCTATTGGACCTCTTTGTGTATTTTTTTGGACTTTTCGGGACCGTTAATACTGTTGCTCACTGTCTTGTGATTCAAGTTTCTGATCCACAGCCGTGGTCAGTTCTGCCTTTGATTAGTATTATTACTTAACATCCAATCAAATCTAGTGCCTTCATAGTTTGGACTTGTTATCCTGCGGCATCCTATGGGTGCTCAGAATTGGGATCTGAAACATTTGGTGGCCAGCTTGGTGGTTCTGTGGGATCAAACAGACCTGGCCTTTAGTCCCAGTGGGCATGAGTGAGCCTTGAGTGTCCTGTCACCAGTTTCCCGGGGTATTGTTGGTAATCATTGTTTCTCAGTTCACCTATCAGTAGCCAAATATTATATAGCAGATTATGTCAAAGACAATAACTGAGACCCTAGTGATCCTTTGTATCATCAGAAGCGATCAGAAGGTATTGGCCATCTTAGGCTAATTATATTTGATTGTAGATTGTATAAGGTGGCAACAAGTGCTGCCAGAACAGCATACCAACAAATGGCACTAATATACCTTTAACATTTACGAATTTCAGCAAGTATGTTTAATGCACACACTGTGCAATTTTGGGCATCATGCGCTGTGTAGACAGACAAGTTCATTCGATTGGTGTTTGTGTGTCTAGACACACACACACACACACACACACACACACACACACACACACACACTGTTCTGTTTTATCCATTATTATTTCAGAAAGTAGTGATTTATTTCTTTGGATAGAACATTACTAGGTTACTAACTAAGTACCATAAGTCAAAAACAGTTTGGAAGGTTTTTTAGATTAACCCAAATATTGAAGGAACAAGTTGTTTGTAGTCATTTAAAGATTGGCAGTGACTCAGCTTATGGACATTTAGAGGAAGTTCATGCCACCTCCTACGGTAGGTGGCAGAACAGTAATAAGTCTAGATGTATGTCTTCTTCAATCTCTGAGAGATGGTGGGACCAGCCGAGCAGGAACGTGGCGATTTGTTGGGTGTGATTAGAGCTGAGAGGTAAGTGGGTGCTGGCCGTTTTTAGTTTTGTGGCTGTGCAGCTTAAAAACACCAGGCAAATTTACCCTTTTAATGGAAGTACAGTACATTTAAAAAAATAATAATAAATAAATAAACTTTAAATGTGCCTGAGGACTGCATAAGGGTTAAACTTATCTCTGTGCATTTCTGCACTGTAATTTTACAAAATAATTATTTCTGTTCATAATAATGTTCTCTATTGTATATTATCACTTTTTAATGATTATTTGCATAGTAGTAATCCCTAATCAACACTATAAATGTCTACTGAGACTTTGAATTTACCACATTTCTTAAGAGGTTTTGAAGTTTTTTTCATTAAGTGAATTGATTGAAGAACTTACGTCTTTTGCTTAGCACTCAAGTACAGGTAGATGCTGACTTAGATGCTGAAAGCACAGCTGTTTCAGTCTTTTAAATGTTCCATAGGCAAGTGTGTGGTTTATGCAAAGGCCTCTCTCTCTCTCTCTCTCTCTCTCTCTCTCTCTCTTTCTGTCTGCGAGGCCATAAAGCTGTGTAGGTAGACAGAAAGGCAGATTGCATTTTCCCCCAGTGGTTATACACAATCAGCATGAGCATTATTAGCACCCTTGGTGAAGCTGAATTTAAAAAAATGTAATTGGGGATTAATTATCTTAAAATCTTACATTGAAGACCTTTTAACCTTTTAATGGAATACATTTCTCCAAATTAAAAAAAAATAATAATAATTAAACAAAACAGCATGTGCCTAATTTATTGCAGTAAAAATTTTACAGCAATAAATTAGGCACATGCTTAGTAAAAATACCTTAGTAAGAATCCATGACCTAATGAAAAGGGACACATTTTATTTGCCTTTCATAAATAAAATAATGGCCATAAAGATGCAATTCCTACATTAACCTTAAAGCAATAATTCACTTAATCTTAAAGCAATAATTAATTTAATAATTCATATCCTGGTCATGTTGGACACATCTATCAGTCAGCCACATGGATGCACATGCATTTGAACAATCTTTCACACATAGAGATAATTTAGCATAGCCAATCTGCCTACATGCATGTTTCAATCCAGATTGCACCAAGACCTTGGAGCTGTGAGGTAGCAGTTCTACCTGTGTCACTGTTTCACCCTTAGGCAAGGATTTTGAACTTTGACTGGAACTTGGCTCTATCAGCAGATGAGACAAAAAAAAAAAAATCATCAAAAATCATTTCACACTGAGGTGTCTCAGAATTCCCAATCGCGATGCCTGATCCCTGAAAACCAATAAATAACTTGTCGCCAAATTGTGGAAGGCATGCATCTGTCTGTGGGAATAAATGAACACCACTTGCACATTACAGGAACTGGGCTGGCGTACAGTACCACATCGCCCCCTGTACAGTCATAACCTCCAAGCCATTTCCACAGGTTTGGGTCATTTAAAGGAGTTCTTTGGAGGCCAGTGTTTTAGACGTTTGGCAGGCAGTCCAATCATGGCTCCAGTGTACTAAGAAAACTTTCTATGGGATCCAAAAAGAAGGAAATCCTAGGATAAGTACATTAGTGTAGAGAAATAAAGTTAGACTTTACTCTTATACTGATCGTGCAATGTTATTTGGCACAATCGAAAGTCCCAGTTTGACTTGAACACCCCTCTTACTGAATTCAGGGGTTGTACTGATTTTAGGATAAGTGGTTTTGTTAAATATTGTATATTCTATTTATTATTCTTAAATGAGTTCTATGGGTGTAAATGTCATGTTAATATAAGAATTTAGAGCAGGATAATCACATAACCACTCTTTACAACAGTGTTGAGCAGAAAATAATGCAAGGTGCATTTAACCTTGAGGCTGGCTGTTACTTGTTTGGTTGCGCATTAATTTACTTCTTTCCCAGCTGATAATGTCATTGACAAAAAATCTGCAAAACTGCTAGAGCATGAATGTAGTGGCACAACAATGGGTGTGACATTTAATATAAGCCTGAGGACCAAAACTGCGATTTTGCTGCTGTTTTTGGGGACTGCCTCTTAGTACCATTTTCTTGTAAAGCAAAATAGGGTTTCCAAATTTTGAGCAAAGCCTTTAAAGATTGTAAATTCATGTCCTATTAATTACTGCTTTTTGCTTTCTAAATAAAGACTTAACACTACTACTCTTCAGTATAATGGTTTACTTTAACCAACTATTAACAGAATAAATGTATTATTCATAAACAGAATAGAGAACACTTGGATCTGAATTAGGTTGAACAGAGGGACACAGTGGGATATACACAAATCATTTATATATAATAAATCAACATAAGAGTTATAGTCTAAGATTTATCAAATATACTGTAACCATCGTGGGGGAAGATTTGTCCAAAATAAATTTGTCATAGAGGCTGATATGTGTCACCCACAAAAACAACACTGAAAGAAAGAAAACACATTTGCTAAAAATGGTACTGACCAGACAGTAGGAATTGACTCTATAAAGATACTGTAAACATAGACTGTCATTCCAAAAAAAAAAAAAAAAAAACATATTTTAAGCATACAATCTTTTCCAGATTTTTTATTTTATTTTATTTTAATTTGTTACCTCTAACTAAAATGCTAACAGCACTTGTTGTCCCAAATTAGTCTTCTACCTTCACCAAGCCTTTTCTGTACTTTTTTCATCCTTGTGATTTTATGTACCAAAATGGAATAGAAACACTTGAAACAAAACAATAAGTTAAACTAAACTATTACTTTAAAACCCTATGTCACATGTACAATTTTATTAAAAATATTTAATGAATAAATAAATAAATAAATAACAGCCTGATAAAATTATTATAAGCATAACAAAAATCATCTGATCATAACAGATTTAGTACAGATTTTTACTACAGATCTACAGTATTAGGCAAATACAAGCTCAGACAAACACCTTAAGACAAATAACTGCCGTTTTTGCCATTATTTATTAATCAAAAATGAAACCCTGTCATGGACTTTAACATTTAACATGCACAGTGAGGTCTTTAGGGTCTAAAATTTAGCTCTTTTTTATTATTATTATTATTATTATTATTATTATTATTATTATTATTATTTCATTGTATTTTTTTGTATTTCTCTGAGTATTGCACAGTCTGACTTTGGGGGTAAATGTTATGGAACGTCCATTCCTGGGGAGATTGGCAACTGGCTGGAATGCTTTCCATTTGTTGTCAATCTTTCTCACTGTAGAGTCCAAATTGTTTGGAAATGGTTTTTATAACTTTTTTTTATTCATGTGCAGCAACAATTGCTTCTCTAAGACTGTTGCTTATGTCTTTCCGCCTTGGCATTATGTTAAGACACCTCTGAATGTTTCAGACCATAAAACTTCTGCTTTTATAGAGATCTACACACCTGCTGCTGATCAATTAATAAAGGGCTGATAATTAGCAACACCTGGCTGCAACCCTCATAAATCCTGTCGAAACAGTAAGGGAATACTTAGTATTGCTTGCATATATATATATATTTTTTTCACAATATTTTTTAAAGAAATAACGGCATGTTAAAAAGGTTAAATGTTACCGAGTTAAATAAACAAGACCCACTACAATCAGATGATTTTAATACCAAAAAAACATTGAAATTAAAGAGGAGCTGCTACCTTTTACACATGACTGTACAGTATATAGTACAGACATCACTATATTGATTTTACTGTAATCTAAGCAAAGACAGATCAACATATTTTATACCACTTTATGCTTGAGTTAGATTGGTCTGATTAATGTTTGATTGTCTTCATACACTACAGCACAGTTACAATCTTGAATCTGATTGGTCATAAGGTGTGTATTTAATCAGACTGTAGTTCTAGCTGTAACATAAACAATAGGTTCATACTACTTTCTGGTATTGTTTCTATAGAAATAACTAATTCACAGGGATTCCTGGTGGATGCTCTGCATAATCTAGAAGTGATACGAAGCAAATTTTTATTTATTTATTTATTTAAATGTGCGGCACGGTGGTGTTGTAGTTAGTCTTGCACCTTTAGGGTCCGGGCTCGATTCCCGTCTCTGTGTGCATGGAGTTTGCACGTTCTCCCCGTGCTTGGTGGGTTTCCTCCGGGTACTCCGGTTTCCTCCCACAGTCCAAAGACATGTAGATTAGGCTAATTGGCATTCCCAAATTGCCTGTAGTGTGTGAATGAGTGTGTGAGTGTATGTGTGTGTGCCCCGCGATGGATTGGCACCCTGTCCAGGGTGTACCCCACCTTGTGCCCTAAGACTCCTGGGATAGGCTCCAGGTCTATGTGACCCTGAATACAGAATAAAGCGGTATAGACGATAAGTGAGTTAGAGAGAGTGAGTGTTTAACAAAGAAAAATCACATAATTGTTTGCTTGGCGAAGTTTTTTGTTCGGTGACATTTATTTAGCATTTGCGATAGCACTTTCTAAGAGTTACAGTGCTTTGCAAAGTTTCCCAGCATGGAAAGGTCTCCAGGAGAGAGGAGTTGGTGCTTTCCAGTTGCTCACTAAAACCACAAGCTGTGAGAGAGAAAATGAGATGCTCATAAAGGAATGACTGTTTATCATAGCGGTAACGTAAAAACAAGAACTGACTCATTCTCACGGCTGTTTCACATCATTAGATCTTAACAGTCTTATCCTTTAAAATGTGAGAGGTGTAAGTTATTAATAAATAAAACTTTGTAACTGTTGGCAAATCACTGTAGTAAAAAAAAAGGAATTACAGCACATCTCCACATCCTGCTGTTATACAAAATTAATCCACTTTAGGTGGTAACATCATACCACCCTGGTGTGGGCTATTTTTGTATAAGTGCGCGGTCTATAGTGTGTTATTGCTTGCACAGTAGCAGATCTGCCAATACTGCTAGCGCCAATAAAATGCAAAGCAGAGGTTTAGACCAATCAGCAATAACTTTAACTTTAAACATTAACATTAAAACCAGCTAGGTTTTGGATTCTCCCTGCGCCACCACACAGGGAGCTCCACAGGGTCTGTGAGTGTGTGCAGGAGTGTCTGGCACCAGGACATTGGCAGCAGATCCTATGGATGCTGTGGGCTGCTGGATGGGTCTTATATGTCCAATAAACTCCATGGGTGCTTGATCAGAATGGGATATGGGAAGTTCGGAGACCAGGTTGGTGGCCTTGGACCCATTGTGTGATGCACTGTGTGTTCTGCTGTCTTTCTATTATGGCCAGCCCTGACATTTTTCGACCATTTATTCTGCACTGGCTTTTCTGTGTGATCGTACCAGAGGAGATGAGCCTTCGGTCCCCACGGACATGTCAGGTTCAGTTCACCTAACAGTGGTGTTACTGTTATGGCTGATCGGTGTATATTAACATTGTATTCATATGCTCACTCCAATATAGTTACAGTATTTTATAACATATTTTACGGGGTCATATAATTTCAACAATAAATGTATTGTATTTATAAGTATTGATCAAAAGGTTGGCACATGTTGGATGCAAATGCAGAGTTTAATTGGAAAATATTCTGCAACCAATTTAAAGGGAAATCCATTATTATGTTTATTATATTGGTGACAGGCTAACCTGTTGAACAAAAATAAATATGAACAAACAAACTATGATCAAAACCAGAACAGCAATTAATGAACATAAGGTTCGTGATCATCACTAGAACGGGGCTAGAAGTGAGACTTTGCACTGAATCAACAAGCGTGAGTTCGTGATTGGGAACAGATGTGCTGATTTAGTAATTGGATGACTGTGATTTTGAATATGAGTCATATGACTGGTTGAGTGGCAGACTTTCAAGTCTGTTGGGGCTCTAGAGAATGAAGTTTGAAGAAGAATCAGTTGGTGGTGGTGTGGTTATTTGGAATTTGGGTTTGTTAAGGGAGCCATTTTTATTACCATTAATATTTTAAAGTTTTCTTTAGAAATGTTTATACAGTATGTGTTTGACGGAGTCGCTAGTATCAGGTCTGGAGGTCTTGCTTTTTCCTTTGTATTTTCAGCGATAGGCTACAGTTTAGTCTAAACTTCTACAGAAAAAGAAAGTGAGGGGATGACTCTTGTTAATGATTACAAAGGTTTTCTTGCAGACATTTCACAAAATTAAAAACAATTATTATATGTTCAAAAAATTACATTCCTGTATTGATTAAAAAAGAATTGTCATCAAATTGATGTGGTATAAATGGAATAAAACACCTCAGGATGTGTTGCTATTAAAAGACAACCAATTTCAAGGTGAGAGTAGTAACACTGTTTCATGTTTCATCAGGCTACATCACACCTCCCAATCATTTATTATTTTCCTATAACAGCAAGTCTTGTTATGTTTTATACCTAAAATGGAACATGTTCAAAACAGACAGAGCTGCCATTGCGAATTATTTAGTAGCCCATGATGTTACATCAGCCACAGCTTGTTTTCCTTCCTCATCTGCAGCCTAAAGAATTTTATATTCAGAGCATGCCTGTGCCCTCCTTTGATCCAGACATCTTCATTGCACACTCACACTCTAGTTGAACTTTTCTATAACAGAAGAATCTGCTCTAGTCTAGCGGAGAACTAGCACTAGCACTATAAACACTAGCACTAGAACTGTCAACTTTGATTAGGCCACTCTGGGTCATCATTGGGTCTCCAGTGATCCATTTGCTCTCTGAGTAATGAGACAGAACTTTTCTTTGCACACTCTCCTCCTTCGCTCACATGAAGATCAATTGTCTGTGCCTCACAGCTTATAGATACAAGGTCAGGTATCATTTGAGTTAACCTTTCTAAAGGACCATCATCTGTCACTGCAAGTGTGTGTGTGTGTGTTTTTTCCTGGACCAAAACATATGATAAGGAGCATTTTCAGACAAGCTGCTCTTTATTTATTAGTTTATATAATTGAGGCTGTCTATTATTAATAAATAAGAATAGGAGTACGTCACAGACTGTGAATTCCAAAAGACATACTACAGTACATGCAGTATAAAACTGGTTTTGGATGTCAGGTCCTGCTGATCTGCTGCAAGTTTCATGCATAACAGCCATGTCCACAGAATGGTCAAGAAAAACAACAACAACAACATCCACAGAGTAAGGGCATTTACTGTATGTGTGAAAGCTTAAAATAAAATGGCCCCAAGAGACATGCCTGACATGTGTAAATCCACAATCCTATTTCGAAGAGATGCACTAAGCTCCTTTGACCTTCCCATTGGCCTGTGCATTTGTCAATCTAATGAATGCGTTCAAACAAACCCTTTTATTTTGGCACGCTACCAACTACTGTATAATCAATTATGGTCATTAACAAAAAGTTAAAAGTTAAAAAGAAATTAACCCTGGGGTAATACATAGTGGTTGATCTTAGACAACCACTTTGTTGGTGAATTTCAATTTAATTGAATCGTTTGCAAAAAAAAAAAAAAAAAAAAAAAAAAAATTTTAACAAGTGAAGAGGTTCTTAGGCCACCATACATTTTATGACATTGTACATGTTATTCTGTCTTTGTCTTATGCTTTTTTTTTTCTTTCCAGCTGCTATTCAAAGGAAATAATAGCTGTATTGTATATCTTAACAACCAGCTCTAACTGTGGGTTATTTTCATGGCTTGGCGCTTCAAGGGTCCCAAGGCGGTTTCTTCTGTGACAGTCATTTGAGACATTCTGCCAACTCGTAACACATCTCATCATTACTGCCAAAGTGATTAGGCAGTCATGAAACAAATACATTATTCATCAATAAGACACTGGAAATAAGGCACATAGATCTTGTCTTCTGGTCCAGTGAGAAATCCTCTGATGTTCCTTTACAAGAAAGAAGGACAGAACAACACAATTCTGTGTGATATTTAGGATGTTTACTGGAAGTTCAGTGACTGCTTAATTTGTGTCTGCATTGAAAAAGTTTACTTAGAAAGATAAATAAATGAATAAATCAATAAAAATCTGTGATCACTACACCACTCAGGTTTGTCATGAACATTTGAAGTTTTCCCTCATTCTCAGAATATGGTTACAAACCTGTATCTTAAATGTTTTGTCACAACATGGTTAAAAAAAAAAAAAGAAAGAAAGAAAGAAATTCGGTAGCCCAACATAACACGCATTATTGTATAATCTTACAATAATTAACTAAAATGTTTTGGCCCTTTAGAGTGTATTCTTTTTTTTCTCACAAGCCGGTTATATGGATTTACTGTAGGGCTTTAAAAATCTCCTTTAAAAAATTCTGTTTACTTTCAGAGGCAAAACATAAAAATGCAGAATAAAAGAAAAATACTGTTTTAAAGAGGCTGTGTTTCATGTGACTAATTTCAACAACAACAAAAAAAAAACATTAAACATTAAAACTTTATATTAAAATTAAAAAACACTTATTTATAGGTAAGTGCTTACAGGCTGAGAATTATTCAACCATTTGAACCAGCACCAGCAGAATATGCCAGCACAATTCATCTTTTTTCATTTATATGTAAGTATTTTTTCTAGTAAATATTTTGCTTATGTCATCACATTTTTTATATTCCTGTGGAATAAATTTTACAACAACACAATAATAACAATAATAATAACAATAATAATAATAATAATAATAATAATAATTATTATTATTATTACTATTATTATTATTATTATTATTATTATTACTATTACTATTACTATTATTATTAATATTATTATTATTATTATTATTATTACTATTATTGAGACAGTTCCTGGGGATTTTGTGAAGTAGGAGTGCACTGGTACACCACTTTTGCTGGGCAAAAAGGTGAAAACAGTTCTTTCCAGCCCACACAGTTCCCACGACGTGTCCTGAGAGTGTGTGAGTGGAGGGCTATGGCTTGGCCCTGCTGTAGCACCATTCACCATCTGGAGGTTTACTCAGACAGAGAGAATGCAACCTGATCTCTTGCAGTAACTTAAATGGCAACAGCAGTTACCTGATTCTGATACTTAATACCTTGGCAAATGTACATTGTACAGGTCTGTTTTTGGATCGTTTGAGAAAGGAGGCCTTAAACTTGTTTGCCGTCATGTTTGGTGAGAGTAATCAAAGAATTGGGGTCAAAGACACAATTTGAAATAAGGCAAAGAGTTGATTTTTGGAAATATCTTTAGTGTGAGAACCCTATTGATTCCTATGAGAAAATCAATTTTTTGTCAGGTCCTGAACAAACACTCATAACTCAAACCAGCAGTTTGACCAATCTTTCCCATTTAAAAATTTAATAAGGTAGGAATTCTGGCTCACCAGTCTGATAAAAAAAAAAAATCTGTTTTTTTTTTTTTTTGTTGTTTTGCTTTTTTGCTGATTCACTGCCTCTGCACTTTAAAATTGCAGTTTTACAAGAGGTTATTATTTTTAATTGACAATATTTTTTCCAAAGTAGTAGAGATATTCAAGCTCTTCAACGTGTCATGTCTCTTTTTCCCCAGCAAATACAAAACAAGCTAGTATTCACTGAAGCAAAAAGGTTTGACAAACAAATCCTGATAACTCGAAAAATGGCACCTTTGGTCCCGAGACTGACTTTATTCCATAGTGCTCGGGAGACCTGGCTGAGTTTTGTGGAGGTGCATGCATAATTGAAGGAGATATGGCCACCTGCACAGTAAATTCCCCAGTGTAGAATTAACACCCAGCAGGGTTTATATGAGTCCAGTGGAACTCAAATAAACTCCGAAAGTATTAAATCAATGCTGGGGATTTTACTGTGTAGTCCGGAAACTGAAAAATTGGAATTTTGAGAAAACTGTCGGGCCAATTCCTTAGAAAAGTAACATTGAGCTTTTGGAGTATAAACCAATACAAAAGTTCTCATGGTAAAAAAAAAGGGTCTGTAGGCACCCCCTGGGAGTGCCCACTAATAATAATAATTCCCTGGAATAATACATTGTTGCTGTATGATTAGAAATGCTCTTTATGCCATCTTGGAAAATGTATATCTTTAATGAAAATCTGCCAAATGCTGTGGTTATGAAACCGCTGACAACTAATAACTCTAGTGATTTAAAGTATGGACACTAAATTGAATATCAAGAACATGAAATTAATCATTTAAAGGAATGAAAGTAACAGTTAATTATAGTTACAATAGGAATTGAATTCCATTTACTGTTCAGACAATGACCATATTTGACCTTTGTATTAGTTGTGAAAAGTTCAATAAAATAGGAATTGTGCACCTGTATTCTGTATTAAAGAGGACATATTATGCAAAAATTCACTTATTTGCCATTTTTAGACATTCAAAAGGGTCCAAACAAAAGGTAGATCCTTCTGCTATTGTGGCCCTTATATAGGGGAAACCCTCCCCTGGCTTGCTGTTCTGCTCTGCTGTTCTCTGGAAAGGCATGGTTCAGCAGTTGCTCTTTTACATACACATCGAAATGCATTTGGAAGAGGAGTGAAAGGGAGTTTGAACGTAAAAAATGCTTTATCTGAGGGTTATTTCAAGCTGTGGGTTATTTCAATAGACACTCATGGGGGAGCCCCGGGGTCCTATGCGAACTCGTTAAAGAAATAATAATGAATAAGAATAATAGGGGCGGCACAGTGGTGTAGTAGTTAGAACTATGGCCTTAAACCTTTAAGGTTGAGGATTCGGGTCCCACATGAGGTCTTTGTGTGTGGAGTCTGCATGTTCTGCCCGTGCTTGGGTTTCCTCCGGGTACTCCGGTTTCCTCCCACAATCCAAAGATATGCAGATAAGGCTAATTAGGCTACCTGGTTTTCCCAATTTGCCCGTAGTGAGTGTACTGTATGAGTCTGTGCCTTGCAAAGGCTTGGCACCCTGTTCAGGGTGTACCCTGCCTTGTGCCCAAAGTTTCCTGGAATAGGCTGCCGCCCCCTGCAACCCTGTGCAGATAAGTGTTATAGAAGATAAATGAAAGAATAATATTATTGAATGAGACCTTTAAACCTGAAGTGGGCATGTTCTGACTCACATTTTTGGGATGAAACCTAAAGGGTTTGATGTGTGAATTCCAGCCTTGACAGATCATTCACAGTTCTTCTATCTCAGCTATATCACTCGAGATCATAACTATTCTCAACTGGAAATGAGCTTGTTCCTGTTGTTGCTACTACTACTGCTGGAGTTGCTTTTAAATTACTCATATTATTTTTTTTCTTGTTACCTTCCAGGGACATTTATTTCTAACATATTTAGTTCCATCTATTTCCCATAACAAAAGCAAAACACTATTCAAAACTAAACCACCACACCTTTAGACTCAACCAAACTCCCTACTCCCCTATTTATTTCAGAAAGAAAGAAAGTGCTTTAATTCTACATCCATACATCCATCCATACATACTGTATGCACCCATTCAGTACATGGGTGATTCTCTGAGAAGGGTCGCTTTGGGTCACCTAACATTCAACACAATGGTTAACTCTGTTGCAATAAAAGAATGTGACAGGATTGAAGCAGTATCTCACAGTAACCTTCCATTTCCAATTTTTTGAAACATTATTCTTTAATACTTATTTATTTATTCAATCATTTATTCATACCACAGTGTCGAAATATTGAGCATTACAACCACAATCTGACCATGAAAACAATAAAATATAGATAAGAAGAGATTCTGACACTTGCCCTTCATTGCAGCAAGTTCTTTAAAAAAGATTTATGTGATGTCACATATTCAATGTGGAGCTCATAGGGGCTGATCCATTATTTTTTATAGGGGGGAAATTGTATGGGGTGACAGGCTTGGAAACTTATCAGAACCAGCATTAACCTTTGCAGCAATTTGAGCTACAGTAGCTTTTCTATTGAATCAGCCTGCTAAGGCCACCCTTCGCTTCTCACATGCATCAATGAGCCTTGAACATTCGTGACCCTGTATCAGTCCACTGGTTTCCTTTGATCACTTTTGGTACAGTATATTCTGACCACTGTAGACCAACATTCCACCATAGATAGAGTTGTCCTGACCCAATGTTGTCTAACCATCACAATTTGGCATTTGTCAAAATCCTTACATTTGCCCATATTTCTGCTTGCATCACATCAACTTCAGGGATGAAATGTTTGCTTGCTGCCTAATATAACTCAGCCACTTCTAGGTGCCATTGTGACAAGATACTGTTACTGTACTGTAGCTCCTGGGGCAAAAACCAAATTGTTATAAATATACAGTACATACAATTTCAATGGCTTTAAGGGAATCACCTACATTTAGTGCACATACATCATATATCTATGCAATATATGAATCACAACATGTTTCTTGGAGATCTGCAAGATTTTCCACTGACTATATTGCAGCACAGGCCCAAAATTGATTTTGAGTGATAACACACGGGAATAGTATATTTTTGGATGGGAGGACACTGCAGTAATGCTGTGATCTTTTTTGTTTTTTGTTTTTTTTTGGCAGACGCTATGAGAAAACAAGCAATATCTTATTACGTAATTGCGTTACAGTGCGTGTCTGGAACTCCTAAGCAAAATAAATCTCATCCAGAAATTTCAGGGTGAGACAATTGCACATTCTCTTCATGATCTTATATGACAACACTCAAAAAGACAAGACAAGCATGACTCTATTAGTGTGTGTTAGTGTGGATGTTCGGTAGAAGCTGGATTCTGCAACAATCTAATAAGGTTACATCATAAACAACTTTAATGTGACTTAATTTCAATACATAATGTACCTGTGTTTTTATCATCTTAAAATTACATCAGGAGACTGCATTGAAAACAACACTGCCGCATTATATGCTTTAGACTTCTTTCTTATGTACTAATGAGGCATATTAAGTGTTGGTAAAATCTTGCAACAACAAAAGCCACAAATAACATGGTGGTTGAACTAGTGGCTGTGATTAAATGGTGGTTTAAATTGACAGGCATTAAATAAAAACCAGACAGGCTAATGAAAAAAGAAGTCTGCTGTGTTTATTAGACCTCCCACTAAGGTGTCTAGGCCTCTGACATCTACGTGCTGTACTTTCTTTTAGTTTGATTTAGACCACCAAGAGATTTGATGACGAACCACAATAAGTTTCTAGAAAAAGGCAGGGAATAAAGTAGACATTTACCTCTGTGCCCTACTCGCATGAAGCTGACTCACATGATTGCTTGCTTTAGCTAGAAGATAATTCTCTATAAACAACCGCACTCAAATGCATGCATTCATTCTCAGTAAAATATCCAAAGTGTTGGCTGGGAAGTGCTGTGTATTAAAACACATGAAACCTGAAATGGGTTCATATCTAATATTTGTCATGATATTTAAATGCATGAGTCACTATGATACCAATCATCAAGGCACAACAGTACAAGTATATTTCGAGTTTAATACCACTGGCTGGGAAGGATCCTCAAAACAAAAATCGCATACAGTACTGTGCAAAAGTCTTTAGCCACCCCTCGTTTCTACATATTAAATTCAATTAAAATATGTAAGTTAAACGAAAGAAATATGAACAAATGTTTTACTGTGACAGGCTGCAAAGCACCTCAAATATACAATTTTAAAATTGCCTGTCTATGTAACAACCTCGGCAGCATCCTCATTTCCTCTCTCGTCTGTTCCAACCACTCAGCATTCAGTGGTTCAGTGGGGAGTGGTTGTTATTTTGTTTTCGGATTTGTTAATTTGTTTTCCGTTTTGTTCATTTGTATTGCACTTCTCGGCCAGTCAGATACAAACCGGAAAAGGTAGG
>JAQQZT010000002.1:7891162-7901522 GCA_030068275.1 Clarias platycephalus
CTTTTCCGGTTTGTATCGGACTGGTCGAGAAGTGCAATACAAATTAACAAAACGGAAAACAAATTAACAAATTCAAAACCAAATTAACACAAACAAAATAAAATAACAAACAAAATAACAAAACCAAACACAACCCCCCCCCCCCAAAAAAAAAAAAAAAAGTTTTGTGTTTTGTTATTTTGTTTTCGGGTTTTGTTCATTTGTTTTGCACTTCACGGCCACCGTAAATGATTCATAGGTCACTGTGGATATTAACAAAACAAAATAATAATAACATTCCTCTGAAACTGGTCAGTTAAAAGGACTGGACTAAAAATTATCCAAAAAGTCATTAAGGAAGCCTGGAGAACTATTTCTCATGAGTAGATTAAAATAAATAAATAAATAAATAAATAAATAAATAAACCAATCCTTCAAGGGCGGCATGGTGGCTTAGTGGTTAGCACGGTCGCTTTGCAACTCTAGGTTCCAGGGGGGAAAAAAAAGAAAGATTACAAAGCCAACCTGCTCAATTTGGAATCGTGGAATGTCTACCCATACAGTAAACCTAGCCTCTATTTACTTATTTATTATTGAGTCCAGGGCTAGATGCTGGGTGAAGTGAAGTTGTTATACCACAGATATACCTGGTGATGTCTACTGCTTGTCCACCAAAAAGACACAATCTCCCTGAGATTCAGGTGATTCTCTCTTCAAAATAAAAAAATTATTTTAATGTTCTGTGTCTCTTCATATTTTTGAAATTACGGTATTTGCTGAGGTATACCCCACTAAATTCTCAACACAAACTTTGCTCTGATATGAGTTATTTTATCACAGTATTAAGACTTTATTCCCCAAATGTTTTTACATATCAAAATATGACAAATTTATTCTAAAAATATTGTGACTGTTTGCATAAGATCAAGTTTTATAAATTTTTTTGTTTAATATCCAGCATATAGAATTATATCTATGAATCGTATTTTTTTCTTCTTCTTTTTTTAACAATGACCATAAACCTTATAAGAAGATGTCTGTTTTGACGTTGAACCGAGTACAGATACAGACATTTGGAGCATTGAACAAATGCAAATAACGGCACTGCCTTACAGTACAAATATCAATGTAGATGCTTTTCCATGTAGTGTGTTCTTGTTCTAAATGAGCAATAATCAGGTATAATGCCATGTTTAGCATATTAATAAGGTGCAAAATGTTATGCTTGTGCAACCATTGTAATTAGGCTTCCCACAAAATTCCACTAAGCTAACAACATGGCTCTGGGGCAGACATCTTTAAAGCATCAAACTCCTTAAAGCCAAATCTTAGTCATTTCCTCCAGAGACATTTCCATATTGGCATTTTACTGCCTAATGATCTGTAAAGACATTTGCTTTGTTAGCATAAAAAATCCAACCCTTGCTCCAACACTCCAACACTGTTTACCCAAAAAATCGAATGATTAAAAGTGTGAAGAAAGTGCTAGGACCCTAACTGGTGAGATTACAAAATTGGAGCTGCCGTAATACAGAATTATTATTATTATTATTATTATTATTATTATAGGGATTTTTTTTCTTTTACTGCATAACCTCACCTCATTTCCAGTCATATATAATATATACAGTAACAGGCTACTTCTCCAAATGAAAGCTCAATATTAATTTCCCATTGAGGAAAAAAAGGTAATTTTAGAGGTAAAAATTAAGCACACGTAGACAGAAATGTGACTGGTTCCTCCAAATAAAGTCAAAATGTCTAAGAGGCTACAATAAGTCTAGATGGCTCAATGATAAGCCTGCAGCAGCAAGCATCTGCTGTCCATCTTACTGATTTAAGATGGAAGCCGGATCGTTTCCAGCTGCATGGCATAGTCCAGTGGCCCTTGGCACAAACACTGCATGGGGCATTGATGCAACACCACAGGAACTCTAAAACTCTTTCAACGATTAATCAGTGTGGCTTCACTTCTCTCTGTGCTGCACACTGCACTATGAAATGCTGCAGCACAGCAATGCAGGCAAGTACTTGTCTACTCCATTATTCATCTGCAGCAAGCAGTATAATAAAAAGGGTAATAAAAAAATACTGTATTACAATTTAAATAGTTACTGAACAGAATTCATAGATTTGATTTCATAAAATGTCTAATTTGACACAAACAGTCCAGAAATCCTGCACCACTATTTCCAATGAGGTCAGGAAACTGCCATTTAGTTTCTCTCTAATAAAATGTAAGTCGATGAATTTGCATCGATGACACAACACCACTCCCACTCGTTCTGTATAAACCAATTAAAGGCTGTGATTTATTTCAAACTTGAGGCATGATGTCTCCATTTTGAGCAGCCGCAATACGTTAACAAGAGAAGTGTTCTGCTAGGACTGCCTCCCCCTCTCTCTTCATTTGTATGCGATCCTTGCACAGTATCTCCATTCTCTGCCACATCAGGAAACAGCTACACAGAGGCCTATTGTACCAGGCAAAGAAAATCACTCTATTTGAAACAGGATGAAAAACACTCTCTCGCTTGTACACCACCAAGCACACTGGCCTCAGATCCCCTTGTTTCCACAGGGGTAAACATTTACTTCACTTCACACGTGAGCACTTCAGATCATTGGCATACATATTTACCCAGATCAAAAGTGTATAATTCACAAGATGAAAAATAAAATTCATTTGAACCACAACTGCAGGCAGAAGAGCAATGGACAGTGCACAAGTGGAAATTAATTAAGCCAGTTTTATCCTGTTTGCTTAATAAACTTTTGTATTCCAATCTATCTGCACACTTCACAGCATGAAAGCAACTGGGAATTAAATCAAATGGTAATACATGTCTTGGTATGCAAGAGTTGTAAGCTGCACTGGGCCTAAACAAAGACGAGCACTCATTAGCACCTTGGACAGCAGCAATTACTTGGAATGATTTAAATTCACCTCTATAACGGGGCATGCAATGCTCCTTTCAGGCGAAATAAAAAACGAATGCTAATGTAATTTTGTTGAAATCATATAGAATAACTAAGCATGCTGCATTTAGCTGCATTCTCTGGCATCCGGCTGCATTTAGATGCAGGAGCAGTATTCTTGCAAGTATAGAGAACGTTCGTGCCTATTGATTATTCCTGAAATGTGCTGGGTGAACATTTTTTAAACTCATATTCCAATGGTGTGTGTGTTTTTTATTTATTTTTTTATCTGCTCTTTCACCACCAGATGGAACTCATCTGTTTACTGACAAGCATTTGATAATTTTAAAAGGAAAGCTTTTCACCATATTATGTTTAATGCACTGTCCCTAACAAACGCAGTTTCAGCAAACAACACACGCTTACTCACATAAATGCACACACATGCACGCACACACACACACACACACACACACAGGGTGATCATACCATAAACCAACTTTCCAATCCTCGCAATGTATATTAAAACCTCAAAATACTAAATTCCAAAATTTCTACCAGTAGAGTATATTTTCCTTTTTTCCGTTTAATGCAATGGACAAATAATTCTATGTTACAGAGTTTCTTTTTAAAATACAGCACTTATAAAAAATTCAATTCACAGAAAGCAAAGATAAAATTCTTCAAGTGCAAAGGCACTTCTGGAATAAAAGGATTGAAGTGGATGTGAACAGTTATTGTATATCCGACTTCCCACCATAATAACAACAAAGCAATGTCACCGCATGATTCAGTTACCTGCTTCTGAAAAGAACATTGTCCTTCTCTGAGAAAAAAATATATACTTCATATAAAATAGCATTAAGCATTATTATTATTATACATATTCTTGCCATAATTGCTACAGTCTTTATGTTTCAAGTAGAGGAAATAATTTAAACCTTAGAGAAAATAATATATCATCTTTAAATTGTAGATATATATTTTTTTTCCTTACTAATTTGTACAGCTTCAGAAAGATGAAGATGAAAAGGCTTTAGGTTGCATTGTCCGATATTCGAGTCTAGTGTGGTCGAAAATGTAGATGACACATATTTTCGTTACAATAAAGAGATAATAAAGAGTGTGTGAGAGTTTTTTTTTTTTTTTTTTTACAACTGACTCATTGCAGTGTGTTTCTCCAGAACCTCGAGGTAGTCCGGCTCTGTTTTCAGCTTAGCAGGGAGCAACTGTTCAGCATGCTTTCTTGGCGTCCCATACAAGACAGTTTTGTTCAGTTTCTCCCGATTGGGCCGCCCTGCAGCCTCGTATGGTGGCGCTAATGGCCTTTTGGGCAGAGTGCAAAAACTATAGCCGAAGGGAGCAGCAGTGGGAAGCTCTCTTACCCTTTCTGCAACATTCTGGTACAGCAGCTCAGGTTCACAGCTGCCTTGTGGGGGTTTCTCATCCACACGTTCCAAAGTGCTTATTGTATAAGTTGGACTGCGACCAAACTCCTCCCTCTTGGGCTGTGGTGCTCCAAAACCCAGTTCTTTCAGGTTGCGATAGTAGGCTACATGCTCATTTTCCTTCTGCACATAAATGGGGTTCGGGCACATCTGGCCAACAGCAGCAGGAATGTAGTTGTAGACATGGCCCTCTCTTTTACCTGTGCTTTGTTCTGTGTCAAAGTGCCCATAATGCGCTTGGAAAGAGCTCAGATCTAGGCTATTGGCCGCTGCCATAGCTGGGACACTCTCCACTGCCTTGCGCCGCTTGAGCACAAAGACGAAGATGCCAGCCCCAAAACACACTGACAGAATGAACACAACAAGCAGGCCCAAGATAAGTACAGACAGGGGTACTTCTGGGTGTGTTTCAGGCTCTGTTTCTTCTGTAGGGGTCACAGTAGAGGAAGTTGTGACTTCAGTGCTAATGCTGATAATGGTTGGCGCCTTGGTGGGTGGTGCCGGAGTCTCGTCATTCTCTGTGCAGATAGCATCATTGCGTAACGACCGTAGGAGGCGACCTGCATGCTTGGAGGGAGAGTCACATGTGATCTCGTTGACCACAACACTAGTGCTGGACAGCTCCATCCAGTTCTTGAGTGGCACAATGCCACATGTGCACTCCCATGGGTTTTCCTGGAGATCAATCTGGACAAATGCTGAGAGCTGGTCAAGCACCCCACTCACTGGCAGATGTGAGAAATGATTGTTCCTGAGATTGAGCCTTGTAAGCATTGTGCCCCCAAAAACATTGTCAGGGAGGGACCTCAGCAGATTGTTGTTGAGAAAAAGAAGCTGCAGATTGTGCAGTGAGTTAAACGTGTTTGGCAAAATATCCTTGATAATGTTGTACTCTAAGTAGAGGTACTGCAAGCTCTGTAGCCCAGCGAACAACGCCTGCGACAAACTTTCTATATAGTTGCCGTTGAGGTAAAGCCTGCGCAAATTGGTCAGATTCTCAAAGGCCCCATCCTGGATAACAGCAATTCTGTTATTCCCCAGATGGAGAAGGTCCAGGGTATTATATTCGGTCAGATCAGCCCTGTATATGATCTGCAAATGGTTTCCAGTTAAATGTAGCTTCTTTGGATATGACGGTTTGGGTTGCAAATCTGAGATGTTGTGAAGCTTCCTCTCTTGGCAGTTAACATTAAGTCCACTGTCCGGGCTTTGTGACGTGCACACACAGATACTCGGGCATGTCATGGGTACAGGGGATCTTGTCTGATAAACCATAATTGGGCCAAATACATGCTTATCCCTGCCAGATGTAACCCGTGGAGTAGGGCGGCTTCTCATCCTGGGAGGTCGGGATGCCTTAGGTGCTCTAGTTGGTGAAATGTGTGTGCGTGATGTAGGTACTGGAACCCGATGCTGGGGATCAGGAGGTGGCGGCTGCATGGCTCGTGGCGTGGAGTCCCCGGTACTGCGCCTGGGGCATAGGTCCTGCTTTATGAGCTGTGTAACATCTTTACCATGCAAACGGAACGGCGTCTCACAAACCACATCGCCAACAAACACCGCAATGGTATCCAGCCAGGCCTTGAGTGGCACGAGGTCACACGTACAGTTCCACGGGTTCTCCTCCAGCTGTATCTCCATAATGCCGCCTATGTGCTCTAAGACGCCAGCGAACGGTAGCGTCTTCAGCCGATTGCCTCTCAAATCCAAATGTGTCAGCATCACAAATCGAAATATATTGTTAGGCAAAGAGAGCAAAAGGTTATCATTAAGTATGAGGACTTTGAGCTTGTTCAGCTTATTGAAAGCACCTGCCTCTATGGCACTTATATAATTATAATCAGCCTGCAAATACTCTAAACTTTCTAAACCAGAAAACGTGTCTTCTTTTATCATTTCCAAATTGTTATTGTTCAAATGGAGGCGTTTGAGGTTTTTTAGGCCATTGAACGCCGCCGTTTTAATCTCCTGCAACCCGTTATTGCCCAAATGGAGAGACGTGACATTACCGTAATTGACGAACTCGTTGGCGTTCAGTCTCGTGAGAAAGTTCCCGTTCAGGAAAAGCTGGCTTATTTTATTCTGCGGCGGCTGAAACGAACTGACACTCGTAAATCCTTTGTTCTCGCAGTTGATGTTCAAAGCGTTCTCCTTCTCCTCGCACGGACAGCGGCTCTTACAAATGTCCTTCGAAGTTTTGCGGCTCTCCGTCCGCGAGGAGAAGCCGGTTACTGTCAAAACGCTCAGCAGCAAAACGTTGTTCAACATTTTTTTTTTTTCCTCCTGACTTACAGTAATGACACCCAAATTCCTGACGTTAACGTGAAACTAAATGCAGGTCCGAGTGAAGGCATGCAAACGCCGAATGTAAAGCCGATGTGAAGCAGTCAGACGGTGAGAGAGGCGCGCTTGGGCGCACGGCTCTCCATCCGCCCTGCTTAAATCCCAAAAGGCGGCGCATCCATCACCGTGCACGGCTGTGCTCGCTGATCACTTCAAATCATTATTTCTGCCGTGTAAGCTGAATGCAATTCCGGATTTAGGACTTGGCCATTCCTCGCAGTGTAATCTCCAGCATATCCGAGGCATTGCCGTGCTCACCGAGCTCCGCCGATTGCGCACTCGGCTTCTACCCCAATCGGAGGGAGATGCATTTTTTTTTTTTTTTTCTGTTTCAAGTCAAAAAGGCAAAGCAAAGAAAAACTAACTTTTGCGCCCGCGATAGTGCAGAAGATGAACCTGGCTTTGAGATAGTGATAGGAAGAAAAAAAAAAAAAAAAAAACACACACACAGCAATAATGTAAAGGTCCGAAGTGAGGAGAGGTTGGGAACGGTGTCTGTCTCTGCTCTCTCACTCCTACTGAGAATAGCAGAGGGTGAGTGTGTGAGTGCGTGCGTATATGTGTGTGTGTGTGTGTGGTTGAATTCTCGTCTCTGCGTCCTCCCACATCGAAGCATTGGAATTTTAGACGTCACCGATCACACACACACACACGCACACACATAAATCCACTGGTCCTGTAAATTACTAACTAAATTTATAGCAACTGGAATAATTATTATGAAAGCATATATAACTGAAACACTGGTTATTACAATAGATAAACTATATAATTCTGTAATTAATAAATTAAACGGCAATGTGCTTCATTCGCTCATCCATCCATCCATCCATCCATCCATTCCTGCTTGTATTCATTAATTTATTCATTCATTCATTCGTTTAACGGGTTCATTAAAATTTGTGATTTGCCCATGAACTGCTCTATGCGCATTGCGCCACTAGGAGGTGGAATGAGCATCTCAAACGCTCAGCTAAGCTCCTTCACTCCTAAGCATCTTGCTGCCAAGGCTCTTGTGCAGAGGTTTGTTAGATTAGAGCAACACGGGGCTACCTTGGGGGGAAATACGACAAAACTGTCAATTGTCAATATTTTATGAATACATTGCATTGTGCTCCATGTTTGATTTATTTATGATCGAAAGAAACCAGTTTCCATGGGAAAGTAAATGATTTTCATGGCCAGGATGCAAAAAAAGTAGATAATGTAAATAACACAGTATATTAACAAAGAAAGGAATTACTCACATGATGGTGTGCTATTATAGGAAATAATCAATGATGGGTTGGTGAACTGCACCTTCATGCCAGCCTGTAGGGAATTTTTAGCAGCGGCTTAACTGTACACATTTTATGTGTATACGACGCAGAAATTTCACTGAACTTTTTTAATTTGTTTGGATTTAATCTTGCATGTGATGTTATGGATCATAAGCAAATCATTCGATCAACTGATTAAGTTAGATTGTTAGCTTGATTTATCTTTCATAACATTTTTAAACGAGCAATTAGTTAAATATGTAATTAGACATACCAGAATAAGGTATGAGATTATACTGCTACTGTTATTATTACTACTAATATTGCTTACTATTTTAAAGCATGCATGATTAAGCACAAGCATTGTTGCAGCATAAAAACAATAATATACTATTCAAGGCACCTCATAAAACCGTGTAATGGAAAAACATAAGGCTGAAATGCTGCTTAAAGTTACCCTGCCTATATCACCACTATGCACTTGCTTTCAATTAACCTGCATCCAATTTTGCAGCCATCCCCAAACGCTGAGTAGAAGCTGTTTTTCTCTTGCCAGCGCTTGAGCCAATAACTCCTACAGAGGGTCAGAAAGAGAGACAAGCCATTTGCTCCTTTTTATGAACATATCACAAAGGTATGCTACAGCTCTCGATAGATACTGATTCCCTTTTGGACTGAAACAATGTGCTGCCTGGTCATAACTCCTGGAGAATGGAGGAGCTGTGGCTTGATGGATCGTCTCATCCGGCCCCTCAGAAGTGCTGACCTGAACATCAGTTGATCCCAGTAGCTTCTCCATAGTGAATACAGAGGGCAAGTGATGAATGGACAACTGCGCCCCATCAATTTGAGAGCCGGGAGTCATACAGTACATCTGCACTGGACTTAGGAGCACTGTGTCACTTTTGTGTCTTTTTAACTCCCAGATGATGTGGCCCAGCTCAGGACATCTTTGTCATTATGACTACACGCATAAAAAAAAAAAAAAACATAAAAAAAAATTCATGCCCAGATTCTTTGCCCAATTTGTATATATAAATTATTTCCTTTGTATTTCTTGGGTAATCCTATATCTCAGGTTAATGTTGCTGTTACAGAAAGTATAAAACATGATAAATATTTTATTAGAAGAAAATAATTAGTGATTGGGTGGTCTGATGCAACCCACTGGAAATCAGGGTGTTTGTTAGCACCAATTTACTGTATTTATACCTCAGCAAATTTGTTAAGGATTATTTTTTGTCCCCAATTAAAGAATGATTAAACACAGAATCTGTTTATAGTATTCAGTATGTTTAATGTTATGGATTATCCATGAAAATAATTAGTTGTTATTATCACTTATAACAAACCAGCTAAACAACAACTCTATCCCTTATTTGTTCTCTCTTTTCAAGTTAATAAGACAAACAAAGGAAAAGGGGAAAAAATTACCATGTTATCCAGAAAGTAGAAAATCCTTCATTCATGACAGAAAAAAAATTGACTCTCACAAAGCACTTATGATGGAGAATCCTACCATAAATGTTGCAAAAATGTCTCCTCGTAAAAAATATACTCATAAATAAAAGAATGTTGAATCTACAGGAATTCATAATTTTGTTTGCCTTGTTATATTATGCAAAACTTACTTTAATATACTTTATCATTGATAATTATCTAACTCACATCTTCTCAATTTGCTACGTGATTATGTTAAGCTGATATGTCATTGTATCAAAAGTACAGTAATCAAAACTGATTTTGGAGTTGGAGTAAAATGTAATGTAATGCACACAATATGGTGGCAAGTTCAAGTGTGAAAATTATTCCTCATGCTCCCAGAACCACCATCAGAAAGAAAAACTCCATTGATGTAATAACCTGGTCATTCAGTACATTCAGGTCATCAGCTGACTTCATTTTATTCTCACTTCTACAGTATGCAATATGCATAATGCATGCATCGCTTCCTGTGCTCCTTTTCTTGCCCTGACACACCCATCATCCTGGAATATGGTCAATCTGAATGCACCAGACCACATGACTATTTTCCATTGCTCCAACGTCTAGTCTTTATGATTAGTTCTGATTAGTCAGAATCAGATTCCTTATTAGTCTCAGCAACAAGTGGTTTTATTATGACAACGCAGTTGTTTAGTCCCAATCCTGTGAGTTCGCTAAATGTTTAAGTCATGTCCATTAATGAATTTTTTCAACCACATTTCTTCCACAAACTAGACGGTTCAGCACTATCCTTTAAGATTATGATAATGTGTTGAACGGTTCTTTACCCAGTTCCAGTAATTTCAAATCTCCCTAGTTGTTTATTTGCTTGATTTGACCCTTCCGATATTATTATATATATATACTCAGCAAAAAAAGAAACGCCCCTTTTTCAGGACTGTGTATTTCAACAATAATGTTGTAAAA
>JAQQZT010000002.1:7905400-7916270 GCA_030068275.1 Clarias platycephalus
CACACACACACACACACACACACACACACACACACACACACACACACACACACACACACACACACACACACACTTCCACCAGGCCAACTGAACAACATTGATCACCAACTACAGTATACTGGTGACAGGGCACTCAAGGCTAACCCATATCTACAGGGTCCAAGGAATAGACTGCTGGTTATGATAAAATGGTATCAGAACACCCAGTACATCACAGTTTCCTGGGCATCAACTTAGCAGGCAAAGCATTCAAGGTTGTTGATTCTGGCAAGTCCCCAGATCTCAAACCAATCAAGCAACCATTGAATGTGCCAGACAAACAACTTACAGCACTCGTAGGATCTGCTGCCAATATACGGGTGCCTGGTACTACAAGACACCTTCAGAGGTTTTGCAGAGTCATGCCTCGAGGGCTCAGATCTGTTTTGGTCGTGGTGGTAGTGGTGCGTGTGTTTTCGTGTGTGTGTGTGAAGCAAACAAAAAAACAACAAAAAAAAAGAAGAAGAAGAAACGAAAAACCTAATGTAAGCTCATGGCAATTGTAACAACCAGAAGAAGCCTGGCATATTCTCCAACATGCTCAGTAAAACCTCCATGCTGTTTTACTTATAAAACTGCACAAATCTGTATAAAAAAACTACTGATTATTTTCAAGCAGTTTTCAAATGAGATAGTGTTTATTTTATAAATTTTCATAGAAATTTCTTTTATGTAGAAATGTTTTCAAGACATCTTTGCTAATGCCATTTTTTGTACGTGCCCAAGGCATTTGCACAGTGCTGTAAGTAAAAGTGAGCATGCTGGAGAATGAGTTCTTCTAATAACTTTGTCACAAATGCTCCTTTCTATTTTCATTGAACAAAATTTAAGCAAATGGGTCTAAGTGACCTGCAAGACAGTAGACCTAAGCAACCGATATGTCACTCAAACTTTCATCACCAGTTATATTTTTTCGAATGAAATCTGGATTGTCGATGTTCTTTTTATCACCTTCACACTGTCTTGTATTTATTGTTTTGTTGTCTTTGCTTGATATCTTGTAATTACCACCATTTTTACATAATGTTACTCGCCTTCTGTACTGCACTGTTTACATACACCACATCTCAGCTAGTCAAAGAGGCAGATAATTACCCAGCCAAGCACACGAGAGCTGCAGGAAGAACATCTTGCACATTAACTATAAACACAAGCTACCTGATAGGAGTGTAAATGAATGCTTTGGACATAGATGATACTCTGCAGTAAGACAGAAAAGGCTGAGTCCTTGATTGCAATTCTGTTCTACACTTTTTACACATTACCATGAACTATAATCCAAAATATAATTCATGTTTGATTTATTATAGGTCATGGAACATACAGTTATGTACACTCAGCCCTGTTTCCTGATCATAACCACCAGGATAAAATATTTGAAATCATAAGTTTAACATGAAATCAGTGTCCAAATTTCACAAAGATAATGAAAGCAAGGAGTATCATTCTTCTTTCTTTATTTTTACTGATGTTCAATAATATTGTGCTGTTGACTAAAAAGTTGATTTAAAAATAGAATTATTCATTTAAAAATAGATTTTGAGTAAACATACATGATGTACACATGCTATAAACATCGGTGCTATCAATCACATTTTGAGCACAAAAATGCTGAGTCAAATATGTGTTTACTTTAATTTGGTTTAAAATTTAGCTTGATATTAAAATTGTTGGAATTATTTTAGTCTTTTAATATTTTTTCACAGATTTTCAGTACAGTGCAAATGTCTTGGGCACATGCAAATAAATGCTATAGAGTAAGTATGCCTTCAAAAGAAAAAAAAGAAAAAACTATAAAATCAATAAATCAATAAATAAGATATTTGGTGTGATGATGCTTTAAGGACCTTTTGGTCGGAGGTAAAGTTTCTGCAACTTTATAAGGAAATTAGTCTAATAACCATCAACAGAACACAGTTCTTCTGAGGACTTTGACATTTGCACTTCTTTAATTTATGTAATTTTTTTTTTTTTTTTTTTTTCTGAAAAGTGGTTGCTTATGCCTCATGTTGTGTTCGTTTTTGGCTCACACTCAATGTTCCCGGTTACTTTTGACAGGGATCATTTAAATCTATTATGAATCTACAATAATACATATATTATAACCCTAATGTTGTATTAAATCTTTTGATCAAATTAAGCTATTGTGAACCTTACAAGTATTGAAATTGTATTTGCTGCGTACGTCCTGCAGGCCTCATTTACCTGAGCTCATACTGTACCACTCGTTTTTTTTTTTTAAGGAAAAAACATAATATAATTATTATTTTGACTATAGCAAACCTAAGATAAAACCTAGTGTACTGTTTATCACAAAGTACTTCCCTGAAATCTTGAAGTAAATTTTTTAAACCAGTAAAACTTTCTGAACGATGGCACAAAATAACTTTTGTGTTCCTGGTCAAAACTTCTTCATTGTCTTTCCGCTATTCCCTTTCAGGAGTCAATCATCTGCCTCCATCTAACCCTATCCTCTGCATCCTCTTCTCTCACACCAACTAACTTAGTGTTCTCTCTCACTGCATCCATAAATCTCTTTGGTCTTCCTTTCGACCTCTTGCCTGGCAGTTCCAACCTCAGCATCCTTCTGCCAATACTGTATGCTCACAATCTCTCCTCTGAACATGTCCAAATCACCTCAATCTGGCCTGTCTGACTTTATCTCCAAAACATCTAACATGGGTTGTCCTTCTGATGAACCCATCCTTGTCACTCCCAAAGTGAATCTCAACATCTTCATCTCTGCTACCTCCAACTCTGCCTCCTGTCTTTTTTTCAGTGCCACTGTCTCTAAGCCGTAGAGCATCACTGATCTCACTACCTGTACAACTTTCTTTTCATTCTCGTTGATACTCTTTTGTCACATAACACACCTGACATTTTTCTCCACCCGTTCCAACTTGCCTGTACATGCATCTTCTCCTCCTTTCTACACTCTACATTGCTCTGGACCGTTGACCCTAAGTACTTAAAGTCCCGCACCTTCTTCACCTCTGCTTCCTGTAGCCTCACCGTTTCACTTGGGTCTTTCTCATTCACACACATGTTTTCTGTCTCGCTATGGCTAACCTTCATTCCTCTGCTTTCCAGAGCGTACCTCCACCTCTCTATATTTTCCTCCACCTGTTCCCTGCTCTCGCTAGAAAGCACAAAGTCATCTGCAAACATCATAGTCCATGGAGACTCCTGTCTAACCTCATCTGTCATCTTGTCCATCACCAGAGCAAACAAGAAGGGTCTCAGAGTCGATCCGTGATGCATACCCACCTCTACCTTGAACTCTTCTGTCACACCTACAGCACAGCTCTCATACATGTACTGCGCCACTCTCACATACTTCTCTGCCACTTCTCTCGGCACCTTGTCATACGTTTTCTCTAAATCTACAAAGACACAATGCAACTCCCTATTACCTTCTCTGTACTTCTCGATCAGCATCCTCAAAGCAAATACTGCATCTGTGTACTCTTTCTAGGCATGAACTCATATTGCTGCTCACAAATGCTCACCTCTGCTGTTAACCTAGCTTCCACTACTCTTTCCCACAGCTTCATTGTTTGGCTCGCCAACAGTATTCCTCTGTAATTGCCACAGCTCTTTGGCACTAATACACTTCTCCTCCATTCCTCCGGGATGCTCTCACTCTACCAAACCTTGTTAAACAGACTAGTCAGAAACTCTATTGCCTCCTCTCCTAAGCACTTCCATACCTCTACAGGTATGTCATCAGGACCAACTGCCTTTCTACTCTTCATCCTCTTGAGCACCCTCCTCAGTAAAAAGGCATTGTTGATTACTGATTTTTGCTACTTCATGCTCCACAACAGTCACCTCTTCTACTTCATTCTCTTTCATTTTCTACATTCATCAACTCTTCAAAGTACTCCTTCCATCTTCCCATCATCCTCCTGGCACCTGTCAGTACATTTCCATCCCTATCTTTAACCACTCTAACATGCTGCACATCTTTTATCTCTTTGCCTCGCCAACATGTACAGATACACCTCTCCCTCAATGCTCTTTGTTTGGTCTTTGCCACCCTTACCTTCACCTTACGCTGCATCTCCCTGTACTCCCGTCTACTCTCCTCAGTCCTCTCAGTGTCCCACTTCTTCTTAGCCAGCCTCTTTCTCTGTGTACACTCCTGGACTTCCTCGTTTTCCTGATGATACACCAAGTAGCCTCCTCCCTGTCTCCCTGATCACCTTATATATATTAGACAGATATATGTGTTTTTTTACTAAAAACACAGGGTGCTGTACTGTATGTATCATGGTATCATGCAGGCAGTGAATAAATTGATTAAAAATAAAAATTGCTGGCTTGAGCCAAAAATATGAAACTTTATGCCTCAGAGTGACACATTTATGGCAACTTTCATCTCTCGCAGTGAGGAAGAAGCCAAAATGGACAAGCTCAAACCAAGTCCCTGGGAAAGAGGAAACAGCTCTCACATAAAAAAAGGAAAAAAAAATCAATTTATATTTTCATGCTCCCTTTCATGCACAGTGTCTTTGAGGATTGTGAGTGGTGCAGAACGTTCAAACAACCCACTCGCAACCCAGAAGCAGATAGCGCTACTATTTCCTGACTTTCATGCCTACTCCATTGCGCATTATTTTTGAAGTAGGTGCACTACGCGCTCTTCTGTAGGGCTCCACTACAGCTTTGGGACAAAGTCTTTATGTGTGTAGGCGCCGCCACCCAACCTGCTCAATCTGATTAACCATGGTGATTCTGCTAAAGAGCGTTCAAGCATTGTGCTTCTATTTAAAATGGGGAGCTTTTCAAATCCTCTCACATTGCCTTTCACATTACAGCTACTATCTCATGAACTGTTAATTTACTTCTGTGAATGTATTATTCAAAATGCACTAAATGTCCCCAAAAACAGCCCAGCTAATGCATGCTCTTAAATGCTAAATCGAATTAGTTGCCTTTTGGCTTTGTTCCCCCTGGAACATTTCTACCTATGAAATGTGGTAGAAAAATTTATTATCATATTACTATCATAGTTAGTTTGATCTTAGTTAGTTATGAGCACCTTGTAGATGACTTTATCTAAAATAAAGTATATTGTATATGCAATTATTAAACTTTCCATAATGTTTATTATCAAAATGTATTCTAAAGAAAAAGAAAAAAAAGGATAATAATAATAATAATAATAATAATAATAATAATAATAATGTCATCACCATCATCATCATCAGCAGCTTAATGATATAAGATGATATGCATAATTTACTCCAGTCTTCATAGGAAGTCCCAGTAGTGCTGTGAGTTTATAGGTGTAATTACATTGAGCAAAAGGGGGTCATCAGTTTTTGTGCTTAGGGAGGAGATTACACATAATTAATTGGTAATCGCAGATGGCAAGGGCTACACATTTTAGGGCTGAGAATGAACTAATCCATGTTTGTGAGTGTGGGGAGGGTTGGGTTTACAAGTCTGAGAGAGAGAGAGAGAGAGAGAGAGAGAGAGAGATAGAGAGAATATGCATGCTTCTGAAGAAAGTGGGTGTTGAATAGTAAGACTTTGAGATGGAATTACTTTTTAGGATATGTATGACTGTATAGCTATACAGAGAGATGTCTGCATGCGTCTTCTCACTTCTGATGTGGCCTTGAAAGTTTTAGCTAATTGGAAGCAACAAACTTCCTCGTTCAGCATCCCTGCTTGGAAGCTCGGGCTCAATTCACACACTGTGGTAAGCTCTCTGGGGGGGAATGGGGTTTCTGCCAGATCTATAGACACTGTGCAATTGAAACCCCATTTACACAGCTGCGAATGAAAACTCCCAGCCTCTTGAACACAAAAGCAAGAAGCACTTGAGCACTGCGCTCTAACAAATATCTCTTGATTTACATTACCGCTCTGCTTCATAGATTTTTAGGCCTTCCGGCACTCACTTTGTCTGAAACACATTGGAGATAATCATAGAGCAAAGGAAATGTCACTTGGCATAGCAACTATGTCTCTTTGGCTTAGAAGCATGGTATTTTTCTATGACAATCTCAACTGAAATTCTCATTTATTTTATCACTCCATAAATCAAGTTAAATGGTATGGTTTGTCAGGCATCTTGGGTCCCCTTTTAGGCATCAAATGAATCTGTTGTGGCTATAAAACTTAAGGTATCAGAAGCCATTTGTGTCACATCTCCATTTGCGTAGTGTTAATGATACCATTTATTCTGAACGTCAGCACATTTGACAAGAAGATAATCTCAGAGGACGTGTCAAGACTCAAAAGTGAACGACAACCTAATGGTAAATGTAGGAGGAACTTCTCCACTGAGACTGCTCTACAGTTTTTGTGTGTATGGATGATAGTGTAACATCTGTTTATTCCCTGAGAACAGTCTCCTATGGCAGAAGTATACATCTAAATGTTTCAGCAATTAATCTAAAATGTGTGATTTTGTACATTATTCACTGTAACTGCAGGAGCAATGCTTTCACATTGACTAATACATGAGCATTAAAGTTGAGTGACATACAGTACAGTTGGCTAGTAAACTAGCCAGCAAAGTAATTTTCTGATTTTACAAAGAACACTATACGTAAGAGGAACTTTATTTATTTCCAAAGGTCAGTGCCTAATTTCAATATAGTATTTCAGCAAATAAGTATTTTTTAGCAATATTTGATAGCTATAAGTTAGTAAGCTAGCTAGCTCAGTATAGATAGCAAACCTGTTGCCATGAAGGAAACCATGAAGGTCTTTTATAATATGGTATAGACCTACCATGGCAATAGCACAAGTCTAAAGAGCTCATTGTGAGCACTCCTTTTACATAGTAACTACGCAGTGACATCCCAATTACAACTCAGTCAGAATGCCATCCAACCTTTCCCATCTGTCATGCTTGTACAGTAGTGCATCAATGAAGTCCTTAAGCAGTGTTAGTTACACTGTTAACTGGTCAGTGGTCATCAATATTGGTCATTAATACATCTTAAAGTTTTTCCTGCATCTTTCTCGGGCCACGTCCTCACCAGGCATTTTTTGAACATGTCCAAAAAAAGTAGTGCAGCAGCCCCAGGTCAAGGGTGAAAAAACTACATATTTCTGCTGCGTTTCTGCCAAGTTGTACATGTTCTTACTGTGTTTACCCACTTTTTTCAGATCAAAATAGATCAAAATGTGTGACAATTGGGGGGTCAGGGTTGATGGACATGACGACATCTACTAAGTGACTTGCAGAAACATTTATGGATGTGTAGGAGGTTGTCTGCATACACAGAAGTACAGTATATTGCATTAATTCACATGGACAGCAATCTTAACATCTTAAGATGTTACTGAGATCTGATACCATAAGGACATGGTTCTCCTTAGCCAAAAAAGGCGGCGGCAAGAACAGTCAGCAGATTTCAGCTTAATTCTCTGATCATGGTTGAAATAAAATTAACTTAGATAAAGTGGAACTTCAAAACTATTACCTGTGCAAAAAATATCACCCACATGATTTTACCAGCATTAATCATTATGCAGCCTTCAGTTACATCTCTGCCAAAGACATTTTCAAGTCCAGCAGCGAAAAGTGGAGGGTTAGGCATTGGGCTAACCACCCTACCCTGTATAAATAACTTGCTACATAAACAGACTGCTTTACAACTTGCCGCAGACCTGGATAAGGAAGAACCTTCAGCTGGAGGACTTGACATGACATGCTGCAATGAAAGCTGAAAAGAAGCTGAAACATCAATACCCCCCTTCTCTCAAATAGAAGACTCTCAAAATGGGTTTATTGAAGCAGGAAAGGTAGAGCCAGAAATGTAACTCAAGCTTACCTTGCTAGGACTACTGTATGCAAGGCCAGGTGGACTGTGAGGCCACGAAGAAGAGAATGCACCACCCACAGAGTATGGTACAGAGTACAGGCCCTCATCGTAATTAACTACTGTACATATGTACATTGAATGAATTTACCATGTCCCTAGATATGAGAACCAAGCGAGATACGGCTATTGCTCTGGACCATTACCTTGTAACAGCTAAGCTGAGAATTAAACTAAGGATGAACTAGGAAGGCAGAGAAAGGAAGGAAAGGCAGGTACTTGCCTTTCTTTTCTACATGATCTCAAGGTGAAAAGCAGTGCTAACAAAAGTGCATCAAGTACTAAGTGTGGCAGGAAATGATGGAGAAAGAAGAGAACACCATGGATAGCCATTGTAAAAAGATACAGTCAAAGGACAAGAACAGGACAAGAAAGCAGCTGTAGACAACAAGTAGATGAAAAGCAGTCCAGAAAATCTACATACAGTAGTCTATTCAAGGTCAAGGAAGAGAAGCTATTGAGGGCAGCTGGTCATCAACTTTTAAAATGGGTAAAAAACTCCTCAACCACTGACCACCATAAATGTATGCTATGTGGTCTATGAAAAGCCTTTGATAGCTTTGACAAAGAAATCCTGTGCAGTCTGCTTTGCCACTATGGGATCCCCAGAAAAATCATGACATTTTCTGTACGAAGAAAACCTGACTGAAGCTTTTAAAGTGTGCACAATTCATGAAGACAGTCACACATAGAACATGAAATTGAATCCAATGTATGTTGTGGAATCAGCTATACAATATGGGTTTTGCAGTCTCAGACCTCAGACTTGCTGACCGCCTTAGCCCAAGTGGGTCTCCTTATGAACAACACCAAGACCAAGCTCCTCAAAGTCAATGTTGACAGAGTAGAACCAGTGATGCATGAGGGAGAAGCTCTTATGGAAGTGGAGTCAATCACGTACCTGGGAAGAATGGTAGACATGTCAGCTGGAACTGGCACAGATCTCAAAACCAGAATTAACAAACAAAAACCAGCATTCATCCAGAATTCAATATACAGTAGTAGCATGTTGAATTCGAAAGAGGTACACCAAGCTACCAAACTGTGTCTGTTTAACATGAGGACATGATGGTTGACATGGAGGTCAACAAACATGGAGCACAGCATCTATGAAAATCTAAGAAATCTAAGATAATTCAAGCACTTGTTAATACCTTCTTATACATAATTCTGTAAATAAAAGGGCCAGAAAGCATCAGCAACACAATACTGGCTAGTTTACTCATAGGAATGAGTATAAGGCTACAGAAAGCAAGCGTGAGCAAGAAACACCTGGTGCAATGAGTTAGAAAATAATATGAAGTGGTGCATGCAATAATCCTCTCCGGTGTGTGAGTCCACTCTCTCCAAATTAATCTTTGTAAACTGTGTCCAAATATGTATTTAGAAGCAAGCTAGGTTGGAAACTATGTTAAGTGCTAGCTTGCTACACTAGCTGACTTTATTGAGCTAATTGTTACCTGCTCCTATTATTGGTGAAGAGGATAAATGTAGCATGAGAGCAGTTTAGTTTTTAGTTGCATTTACTCAAAATTGCCAAAAATATTTACTCACCAATCCAAATCGTTGAATTTGGGTGTTCCAAATCACTTTCATGGTTACAGGTGTATAAAATCAAGCACCTAGGCATGCAGACCCTTCTACAAACACTTACTGTATGAAAGAATTAGACACTCTCAGGAGCTCAGCGAATTCTAGCGTGGTACAGTACCATGATAAGTCCTGTCATCAAATTTCCTCACTACTAAATATTCCACAGTCAACTGTTGGTGGCATTATAGCAAAGTGGAAGCGATTGGGAATGAAAGCAACTCGGGCACAAAGTCATAGGCCATGTGAAATCACAGAGCCGGGTCAGCGGATGCAGGCAATCGCTACACACCTCAAAACTTCATGTGGCCTTCAGATTAGCACAAGAACAGTGTGTAAAGAGCTTCATAGTATGGGTTTCCATGGCCAAGCAGCTGCATCCAAACCTTATAGCACCAAGCGCAATGCAAAGCATCGGCTGCAGTGGTGTAAACCACTTGACAGCGTTGATGGTTGAGGGTGAATAAAAGGGCCAGAATCAAGTGTGAGGGTGAATAAAAGGGCCAGAATCAAGTGTGAGGGTGAATAAAAGGGTCAGAATCAAGGGTGGCCTTACTCAACAGGGGTAACTTGGTGGTTGTGGGGATTGAACCTGGGACCTTCCAAAACATAGCTAATAATGCTTTAACCACTGAGCTACCCTTGACCCTAGCATTACTGTATGACCTCACAAATGCCTTTCTGGAACAATGGTCCAAAAATCCCATAAGCACACTCCTAAACCTTGTGCAAAGCCTTCCCAGAATAATATCATTCTAAAAACCCTATGCATTGAGAATGGGATGTTACTTAAGTTCATATGTATGTAAAGGGAGGCGATCGAATACTTTTGGAAATATAGTGTAGTTAATTTGATTAATAAGGTTCATGTAATGTAATTGAATGTATAGTGCCATATAATATAGTGGTATAATAGCTAGTTATCTACATTCTGAATGACTAGCTACATGCTTACACTATGTAGTGAAGTTATCTGAATTCAATTGTGATTAGACTGTATAGCACTTGGTCACTGTTGTAAAGCAGCTCTACAGAATACTACAGCTCTACAGAATAAAAAAATGGATTATTGATTAGGAAAGCTGGGGGGGTGATGATGGCAAGGGAAAGCTTTCTTAGATTGCATTAGACTCAACAGACTTACAGTAATAGGGAACCCATCCTCAATTGGGTGATATCATGACCATATACCATGTAAGTACATGGCTTGTGTAAGAGACATTTAAAGTGGGGGGTAAAATTACATATTATAAGTGAGAAGGGGGGGGGTGGCAAATAATTGAAGTAAACTTCAATATATATTATTTTGCATTTGGTGTGTGTGTGTGTGTGTGTGTGTGTGTGTGTGCGTTGGTTTTTATGGTTTACCGGGACTTTTGACCTGATTACGTACC
>JAQQZT010000002.1:7939878-7951928 GCA_030068275.1 Clarias platycephalus
CTGCACTCAGACCAAAGGGGGCTGAATAATTACGCACACCCCACTTTTCAGTTATTTATTTGTAAAAAATGTTTGGAGTCATGTATGATTTTCATTCCACTACTCACGTGTACACCACTTTGTATTGGTCTTTCACATGGAATTCCAATAAAATTTATTCACATTTGTGGCTGTAAAGTGACAAAATGTGGAAAAGTTCAAGGGGGCCGAATACTTTTGCAAGTCACTGTATATGATGCCAATTCCATTTCAGTTACAGTTTGCAACACTACTGTATAAAATGTATAAAAACATATAAAGAAAATTTTATCAGAAATATGTGACAGGTAATTTCTGACAGACTAATGAGCAAACATTGTTTTTACAATGTTGCTCGCTCTCATATAAACTCAGCAACACACTGTGTGTACTGTATAGCCCCTGTAGTTACTTCAAATGACTCTGTTTCCAACTGGACTTTCCCAGCTAACTGCAAAGGCTGTTTTTTTCAGGCTGTGCTTGTGATTAGCTGCCGGCTGGAATTGTAAAGCAAGTGATCTAAGCTCAGCACTGTGCCCTCTGTCAAGCTCCCTTGTTTCTTAACACTGAGCAGGGTTGTGACAGGAACATTTATTTAGCAAGGAGAAAGGCAGTGTCTTGACCCATGCTCTTGATCAGCTTGTTTCATTCCAATAGTAGTAGGGTGATGAGACTGCAAACTGTATAAAAAAAGGGTCTTATTAATTGAATCGCTTTAAAGACATAATTTCAGAGGAAAAAATAATAAGTTTCATAGTGTTTTTTCTAAACTATTTTCTAAATTATTTAGCCATTCAAATTGAGTTCTTGTACTGTATTTGTCCTTATTTTAACACTTTCTGTATGCACACATACTCTACACATATAATATATAAAATCGAGTTTGTGAGTATGCATGCATACTCTCCACAGTGACATAATTTCCTGAGGGCAAGAAGGTACTGTATTGTGAACTTCTCTTTGGGTTTAAATGTGACAAGTACTGGCTGCTACAGCAAAACATTTTCTTGGCCCTTTTTTTTCAAGGCAAAACCGCCACTTTGAGCTACTTCCCTTCTTTTTCCTTCCTCATTCGTTTTACCCGATGTGGTATTTAAATGTTTCAAATTCTGACCTCGTTTTTTCCTCTCTGAAGCCACACATCAGTAGCATTCTTCTTCTGGCAGGGTTGCCACTGGCTGAGGGACATGTATTTTTGAACTCATTGCAGGTTTGTAATTTTCCATTAAAAAAAGCATTAAATGATGTAATACAATGACGTAATATAATGAACATATGATTGCTCTTAAAGTGTCTCCTGTAATTAACACTATTTTGCATTGGGATAATTCATTTAGCGAGGTCATATGATCTGTGTTAGGCAATCATGGGTTAATTACTCACCAGCTGCAGTGCACAGGGGACAGATTGAATTACTGACTTCATTATCTGTTATATTAAGATTGGGATCAAGTTTGAATTAAAAGTGCTACAGACTCCCATGATAATATCACTCCCAGTCAAATTGAGTTTTAGTTATATCAGGCCTGCAGAGTTGATACAAATTATACATACAGGAATTGGATCTAGGGGAGCTGAGCTGCTATCTATCTATCTATCTATCTATCTATCTATCTATCTATCTATCTATCTATCTGTCTATCTGTCTGTCTGTCTGTCTGTCTGTCTGTCCGTACATCCATCCGTCCGTCCGTCCATCCATCCATCGGATCATGGGGTTCCAAGCCTCACCCATGTCTATGGGGACCACAGGCAACCCATCCGGTTTTATCTCACAGAAAAAACATTGCAGAAGAAATCGTGAAAAAAAAGTCAGTGATGGCCATGATACAAACAAACAGAACACCCAGTGCACCACATCCCTCCATGCACTGGGTTTAGCAGGCAAAGAGCAAACAGCCAAACTCCCCTGATCCCAATCCAACTGAGCGCCCATGACATGCACCAGAAAAAAAGTTTGATCTATAATGGGCCCACCCTGCAACCCATAGCACCCACAGGATCTGCTACCAATGTCTTTGTGCGACAAATCACAGCACAACCCCAGAGTCCCTGTGGAGACATGGCCCAAGGAGCCAGAGCTCCTCAGGTGGCACAAGGGTAACCTAAACAACATTGGGCATATTTTTTTCATTGTCATGTTATCAGTCAATCAATCTTTATTTATAACACTTATCCACTGCCAGGTAGTTACTAGGTGCTGAACAAAGTGCACAATGCCAAATGTAGAATACAATTGTAAAATTAAATAATAAAATAGACAAAAACACAGTATGTAGCAGGATATAAAAACAATAAAACAATAATAAAACACCACAATTGATCAAATTATAGGGAAGGTTAAAAAGACTAAACACATTCACTACTTCAGGGAATTCCAGAGTTTAGGAACTGCCACTAAAAAAGTAGCCGTGGTAGCCCCACGGTTATAATCCCATTCTAGGTACTCTTAGTAGCATGCTGTTAGAGGACCTCAAAGGGATGTGCAGTTGGATAAGATCAGAAATATAGCTTGGTGCCATACCAGAAATAGTTTTAAAATTTTTATACTCTATTCCCTATGTTGTTAGCCAGTCAAGAAAGAAAAGGACTGGGGTGAAGGATTCAAAAGGATTAGTGGTACTGATTAAAAATGTGCTGCAACATTCTGAACCAGCTGCAGGCGATAGAGAGAGGACTGGTTAATGGCAAAATAAAGGGCATTACAGTAGTCCAGTCTGGAACTAAAGAATGCGTGAATAGCTTTTTTGTCTCTCCTACAAACAAAGGCTATTAGGCTTGATTTGGAAGAAGCTTGCTTCAACAACTGAATTTATATAATTCACGAAATGCAGGTTGCTATTGAATGTAACCTAAATTCCAAACCTCATTTTAACCAAGGTTAAAATGGAAAAATTCCTGCAAACCAAAAATATGCATTCACACTTAATTTTGTTTAAGCAAAACAAACAAAAAAAAGATTAAATACTCACCAATCAATGTTTAATGTCAGTTAAACAGCTGGTCAGGGACTTTAGCAAAGTGGGTGAAACTGGTTTTAAGGTTAAATATAATTGGATGTTGGCAACATAAGAATGAAATGAGACAGTATGCATTCTAATAGTTTTACCGAGAGGCAGTGTTGGGGGGGCATTACTTTTTAAAGTAACTAATTACATTACTGTCAATAAAAAGTAATCAGTTACATTACATTACCTTCTGATAAAAGTAAGTAGTTAGAGTACTTTTCCATTGCAGAAAATGAAAACTCCTTTGTGATTCCTTTTGCATGTTGTTTTAGTCAAGACATTTATAATTAGTCTATCTTCATCACTTAGTGAAGTTTGGCCCATAATCTGTTAACTACTAATACCCCTATCCCTATCCCGCCTATGCAGTTTTGTGCCAAAATTGCCAAAATTCCAAAATTCCATGCTAAATGTAAATATAATTTTGCTTGTCATCTTATAACTGTTTTTAAGTTTGTGCTCTGTCCGGTAAGTATACATTGTCCTGTGTATTTATTGGTAGGTGTATATATACAGTAGTTATTGCACTAGTATTCGTGACAGAATATAAACAGCCATTTACAGTGTTTTCACTTTATGTAGTCCTGTGTAGCCATAAAACCCTACATGCTGTGTACATCACACTGATAGGGCTCAGTGATGGCTTAGTGGTTAAAAATGGTTGTAAGGTTGTGATTTCAAATCCCAGCACCACCAAGCTGCCACCGTTGGCTCTTTGAGCTAGGAGCTTAACCCTCGACAGCTTAATTGTATCCTGTCACAAATGTAAGTCGCTTGGATAAATGTGTCAGGCAAATGAATAGAGGTAAATGTAAATGTACAATTACTGACTGTAGGCCATCAGTTCCTACGCACACACTATGCCATCAGAAGAAAGGAACCACCATACAACCTCATTTATCAAATAATATTTGGGGGTATAACTACTCTCAACACAGGAGTGTCACTGGCATGATGAAGGTGTGTGTTGTGAAAGGACAAGTATAAAAGTGAAACGGGTATTGTTTTTCTGTCCTTACTGAGCAATTAATTACATAAACACCCACGTTGTGATTGTGCAGTTACATTCTAAAAGGTCAAGGGAAAGGCTTTTGCTATACAAACAATGCAATATTCCTGAGCTTATTTCCAAGTGTATTAATTGTTTTTGGACAGGTTTTAACAGATTGCTTGTTTGAATTGCACACATAAAATTAACTAGAATTTTGCTAAATTAATATAACTAAATAAATAAATAACCGTTCGAGAAATAAGACTAGCACGAGCATTCCAAACCAAAGAATAATGGTACTGGATCTGGTGGAAGAATTTAAATATTTCTATTGTAGCCGTTGCTCTGTGGTCTGTGTTTTTAGAAGATTTAAGGCACTGAATGTTTAGGAGGCCCTTTTTAGTAGTATGAGCTTAATTTTACCCTTAATGAAATTTGTGTGTGGGGCTAAATGTAAAATGACTGCAAATCATTAACTACAAGATTTTGCACAGGTTTTACTCTTGATCCCCCTCCCTGATGCAACACACCTATTTCTCTGGGCATAGGGTTAAGTTACTCGTCCAAGGGTGAAGAGAGGCAAGGGCAAAACAGACATGGCATTAACTACAGACTCTCCTATCAGTAACCCAGAACCCTAGCCACCTAAGCCACCACTGCTCCATGTTTGTTAAATAGCAACTGATAGTAAATGACTACCATTGTAATGAATTACAATTCCAACTCTAATTGATAATAATAATTCATGTCTAGTTTCGGTTTTGCGAAGCAATTTGATTTAGACTTTTGTAGTGAACTATGTAAATTTAGCTGGAATCTTTCTAATTCCCTGCTCACAATTCTTGAGAATTCAGCAGACATGGATGGATAAACCACAAAAAACAGTAACATTATTTTGAAAGATTTTCCCCTTTAGAGTTGCCTACCTGTAAAAAGTATCACCCTGATGATCAATTCTAGTGTGGATTGTCTTATTATTTAAAGTACGAGCTGTAGCTTGAGCTTTGTCTCACATGGGGCCGGCCGCTCCACTCCATGCTTGAGTGATAATGACAGGCCCTGTCAAACCTATTTAATAGAAAGCGCCAGAAAGTTCTTTGTCCATCAGCTGACACATTCCTCATCACCAAGCCGACAGCTGCTGCTTACGAGGGTAGGATGGCAGGTCATCTCTGTCATCACTCTAGAATTGAAATTGAAAACTAAAACCCTTTTTTTAATAAATGTAAATAAGTTTACGAGTGCATTCTCTAGCTCTATGAATAAGTCTAGAGACAGCCAAAAATGTTGAGATTAATCCATGCAATATAATAAACAACACAATGATTTGTTTCCCCTCCAGACATCATTTTGTCACTATCATAGTTTCTTTTACTGTTTTTCATTTGCATGTAGAGTGAAGAGATATATACTCATTTTTGTACAAAGGAATACGCCATCTATTTGAAAAATACTTTTAAAAGGCAAAGGTAGCTAAATGATTCAGTTCTTGTGCTGTTAAATATTTCATTGGGACTTTTGTTGGTTGATATTTATCTCCTTAATTGACTGAGCATGAAACATGAATCCCTTGGACTTCTTTTATTCTTTTTTTATTTTTTATCTTATTTTTATGGTGCTCCATCTACAACTTTTTTTTTTTCTTTTTTTGCCTCGATAAGCACAATTGCATTCTGGTGTCCTTAATTTGTGGATTGGTGAACACATCCAAAAAGAATATTTCTCAGACCCATTGCAGTTACTGAACTGACAAAAGTAAGCGCAACATTAAACCATGTACAGTGTCTGTTAACCTTCAACCTGACTTTATGGTTAAATGACCTGCTCACTGAACCAGTAGTACAAGCTTCAAGCTCCAGTCAGCACTGAACAAAAGGTTCATGATGCCTGTCGAGATTTGTCAACGTGCAACTGTTTTCATGTGGATGGAAATTGTGTATTTTGTAAATGTTGATGTAAAAACAAGAACTCTCATGTGCTTAATGCTATTGTTGTATGCTTCCTGAATTTATTTTATCAAGACAGCTGACCAGGTTTTTGCTTTGTGTTCTGTTATTTCTCATTAAATGTCCATCTGTAATGCAAAAATTACTATTTTCAGGAAGTCTCAGGCTCTATTTTGTATTTAGGTCTAACCTTAATTACCTCATTGTCTGTTCACACAACCTCATGGCAGTTCTGAAATGTACCATGAACAATGCAAGATATCTCATTATTTTTACTTTTTTATTTCACTATAACTCATTAAGTATAGATGTTGAGCCATTATTTTGACTTGTTTTGACACAATAACTCATTATTATTATTATTATTATTATTATTACAGTCATGTTTAAAAGTTAGTACCCATTCTTTTAATTCTATGGGTTTTTTGTGTAAAAAAAAAACAAAACAAAAAAGTCTTAGACATACAGTATACAACCTCTGGCTTTTTTTCACTATTATTCAGTTGAAAGGATTCAAGACAGTTGCCAGTCTTCCCAGGAGTGAACGTCCCAGAACATTGACCCCAAGATCAGACCATGCAATGCTCAGAGAAATAAATAATAATAATAATAATAATAATAATAATAATAATAAAACAACAGCTATATTTCAGACCCTACAGGCCTCACTGAGCTTGACAGCAAAATTAGAAAAAACTGAACAAGTATGGCAAGAAAGCCTCTTCTGTCTACAAGAAAGACTTTTCTGACTACAAAAAACATGGAAGCATGACTGATGTTCGCAAAACTGCATCTGAACACACCATAAGACTTCTGGAACAAAGTCCTATGAACATTAATAGGACATGATGCCCAGAGCCATGTCTGGCAAAAACCAAACAGCATTTCAGCAGGGGTGATAACGGTGACTTTGGCTTATTTTCCAGCCACAATACCTGGACCGTGAACTCCTCTGTATACCAATGTAGTCTAGAGGCAAATAAGATCATCTCTGCGACAGCTAAAGCTTGATCGAAATTGAATCTTGCAACAGGATAAAGATCTGAAGCTCCCCAGTAAATCTGCCCCTTTTTATATTTTTTAAATGGGATACCATATAAAAAAAAAATGGTTGGACCCTGTGTCGCTCTCAGGACAACCTCAATTCTTAATGGCATGGCTTCCACAAGGCATTGAAAAGATTCCTTTAAGACTCTGGTGGCTGAAGATTTTGTCAGCTGTGTATTCATGCTGTGTATTCATGCTGTGCTTCCAAAAGGTACTTCACTGGATTCAGACCTGGTGACAGGGGATGCTATTAAACAACATTGAACTCACTGTTGTTTCCATGGAACCATTTTGTGACAACTTGTGATTTGTGGCTTTCCATTTAGTGATTCTACAGTATGTCTGCTATATCCTCGTATTGATCTGATATTCTGCTGTTGTAGCCCTGTCTGAAGACTCAACATCTTGTGCATTCTGAGGTGCTTTTCTGCTCATGTCTGTAAAGAGTGGCTGAGTTAGCATAGCCATTTTGTTAAAATGGACCAATTTTGTTTTTCTATTAAAATAATTAAATAAGCCTGTCTGTTAATTAATGAATTTATGTTGTTGTTCGGCTGCTCCCAGCAAGGGGTTGCCACAGCAGACCATCCGGTCCGCACACAAGCTTGGAACAGGTTGGCCTTCCTGATGTAACCCTCATTTTAACTGAACTTATGGGCCAGCATTGCATCCAGTGGCTGGGGTTGGGACATTGGCTTAACCCAGGACTTCCGCATGGCAGGCGAGAAACCTACCACTGAGCCACCAATGCCCCAAGTTAATGAATTTATATGGTGTCAAAATTAAAATTTCATTAAAAATATCTGAAATGACAAGATATTATTATCTGATGATAACAACACTTTTTATTAAACATCTTTTGGAAGGTGAATTTAAAAATAACAAAGATCTGAATAATGATATTACAAAATACAGATACACTACAGATAATTGGAAATATTACTTATAACTATTATAAAATGTAAAAAAAAAAAAAAAAGAAAGTTTTTACTTTTATTATATGAAGAACTAGTAAAGCTAATAACAAGCACTACTGGACATACATGTACACGTATTTTCTACAAATCAAACACCTCTATTACAAGCAAGGGTTCAAACTTTGGGCTTTGTCTTTTCCCAGATACTGTATTCCAAGAACAGATTCCTTTTGTTATAAATTAGAAATGACTTGAATAGCAAATAAAAGAGCTTTAAACCTATGGCATAACTTTGTAAGGGGGTGACCGGAGACATGCCAACCCAAACTAATTAACCACCCACCCACACGTGCGCGCACACACACAGACACACACACATTTTTTAAGCCAATAAACAGTTTAACAATAATTTTAAGAAGAAGAACCATACTAAAGCAATATGCTGTACACAACCAACTAGCGCAGTTGTACAGCATAAAATTATTTACAGTACTTTGAATAAAAACACTGAATTTGTATTCATTTATTTGATTACTAGAAAATAGCATAACTCTGTTTGGGAAGAAATTTTAGCTTTGGTTAGTGGCTAATATTATTGTTAATGCAGAGAATGGGTTGGTCGCAACCAAGTCTCATTATTGCAATTTATCATTATGATATAATATTGGTTGGGGAAGGAGTGTTGGCCTGGCCAGCTTTGATTATTGGGATGGTTACAACCCTCATCCTTCCGTAAATTATGCCTATGCCTCAAACAGATTAATGCTTTATGAAGTTTGCAGCAATTGCACCAAAAAAATTAATGGTTTAAAGATATTAAGTTTACAAAGTTACAACAATTTGTCTATCTATAATATTTGGCCAATTATTTTTCAGCATTTTTCCTTCTCTATTTTTCAATATGCATACTTTTAACATTATTTATAGCACATTTTGTATTATAGTTTGTAATAAATTTTGACTTGGTTGGCATAATAATAAGCATTTTCCATTCATTTTCATCTGGATGATGATTATTATTATTATTATTATTATTTTATTGACAAACCTGTTTCTGTAGTCTGGTGTTCATATTTCTAACCAGAAAAGCATATAACCCATGTTGAATATTTCTACACAAGTAGGATGAGGGCTTTAGAGTAAGTTTTAATAAAAGTAAAGTAAAAGAAAAACTCAATGTGTGTGTGTGTGCTAATGTGAGTGTGGTGGGGGGGGGGTCTTTTAAAAGTATTACTCGTCATAAAAAGTGAATCATAGCATGTCACCCAGTTTTTACCTCAAAAGCAATAGCTCTGAAAAGGAACGATGGGTTGAGTTGAATTAAGTCAAAGCGGCCCCCTATTCAAACAGTCTATGCCAGCCTGGGAGGCTTGTAAATAGACCTGAAATCAATGGCTCGCCTTCCTTTCCCACACTGGTAAGAGAAAAGTCTTGACATGAAAAGAGGCTGGTTTATATTTGAGATGGAAAAAAATATGTTTTTTTGGTCAAGTTGAAGCATTTCAACTTTCATTCATCATACAGTAAATGTTAAAAAAAAAAAAAAAAAAAAAAAAAAGACAGTGAACTTTGTTGATGGTGTAGCATTTTTAGTGCTATGATCCACTCTTGTGTAAATATAAGATGCTTGTTCAAGCATATGCAGATAGACTTTAGTTAAACCTTTAAAATTGTGCAGTTTATGGTAAATAAAGCAACACAATGCATTTTGTCAAACGAAATCTGCAGGAAGAGGGACTCATGGTTGAAAAGTATTTTGTCAGCCGCTTCAGAGTGAGTAAACAAGCAGATATAGCCCATTTAAGATGGAGTGTGGACACATACACTGCAAAACTCAGTTGGGGGAATGCATTATGGGATGGCTTTTCGAAACAGCTATAAGAGTGAGAGTTCAGCTGCCTCATTCAAACTCCCACACAAATTCACTCACTCAAAGCTATCTTTAGAGGATGAAGATTGGGTTATTCCGAAATGCTTTTTTGAAACCTGTATTGATATGTAGAGATGGAACAAAGGAATTGCAAATGCACTTTCATTTCTTATATGAATTTGGAAAATGATCCTGCAGAGAGAGAATTCATGCATCTCAGTTTCAGATTATAAAAGCTACTTCAAGGGTTAAAGGTTTAAAAGTTAACATAGGGCCAAAAAGTTGTACAAACATACTTACCTATATATTACATAAATATTGTTGTAAGGTTTCAATTATTATTGATGGACTAACTCTCGTTCGAATAACTCAGTTTTATTACTTGTTACAGTGATCAGTGGGCTGTATTTACTGTAGTTATGTGCATCAGTCACAACAGTTATAATTATTACAACTTTTATTATAATTGCAAGTTTCTCTTCTTCACATTAACCAATTATAATAATCATCAGGACCAGTTAAATAGTGTTTTTCAGGAAAAACAAACAAACAAATAAAGAAACTTACAAGCACAAATGCTAGCATTGCTCTAGGCAAATTAATAAATAGGAGACCATTCGTTATGGGACAATCAATAACTTGTATAGTCAAGCTTGTATTTTAAAACTGGTTCATTAAACCGTGGACAAATGCTCTCAATCTACATGCACAGAGGTGGCACAGAGACATGATGATCAATTATACAATATTCAAAGTGCACAATGTTAAACACAAAACAGACAGGATTAAAGGTTGTTAATGAAAGCATTTTGGACTACTTGTATAGAAAAAATGAGGCAACTCCAACTATCCAAAAATAATTTACACTTTTTATTTCAACAAAACCACTAGTACATGGCAAACATGGTGTACCTTGCTCCTAAATGGATATGCATACAAATGAATACATTGTATCACACTATAGAAAAAAGAAGAAGAAAAAAAGTTGCTTTATTTATTTTCGTGTAGGCACTGCAGAGCTTTTTTTTTTTTTTTTTTTTACATCTGTTGAAATCCAATTACAGCAAAGAAACAGAATGTATATGGTCTCTAAACAAACAGAATTTTTTGTAATCCATTGTTTATTGAAACTGCCTCCAACCACAATTAAAGCTCTGCACATATTTCTTTCTTTCCTTTATCCTTTAAATGCACTTGTGACAGTATAAAGCACATGTACTCTCATATTTTTTCCACTGTTTTATGCATCACTTTCTAATCTCTTCCGGAAATTGCATTGATTAGTCTAATTTATTAAGCAATAACCGGTAAGCAAAAACAATCAACTTGCTTTGGGGGCACTCTTTTTGCATTTCTGTCATGTTCCTGCAGATTTTTCTTTTCTTGCTGCGTTTTAATGGGAATAGCACTCTTCCCAACTTCTACCACCTCTAATTGTCTTATTGTTGATGTTGAAGTTCCTACGTGTCCACATCGCAGAAAATCTGTCCTGGCATAATACCATTTCTCCTCTAGTTAAAAAAAGTGATGGGAAGTTTAGATAATTTTACCGATTTGGTTCTTTGAGTCTATTCATCAAAAATCTTTTTACAAGTCATTTTGTTCATTTTAGCAAAATATCATTTAAATGAAGTGTTACTTCCCTAAGATCTACTACAAATGTTGATCACACAACAAACAAGACAAAAATATACAGTAATGTTTTATAAGAAAAAAAAAAGATTAATTAATTATTTACCAGGGTCTTCACTCTATGATTAGCACACCTTACCTACATTCCTGGGTTTGATTAGCTTGTTCATTACAGGTTAAGCTTATGGGACTGTCACATGATCAACAAATGCTGCGGGAAACCCCGAAGACAGGCATGAGCGACTGAATGAATCATTCCCCGAGGTGACTCGTTCTTCCTAAATCACACTTAAGATTCATTTAAAATTAACAAATTGTTCAAGAACGACCCATTACTGGTTAAAAAAGCACAGCTTCTTTTGTGAAAAGACAGTATCTCTTCCCAGATTTAGAAAGTTTTTATCATTGACCTCTATGGGGTCAGAAAGGAAAGTCCTACAAAGGGGGTTCCAGCACATCATTGGCACCCAACTACCATCTATTAAACACCTACACCACAGCTGATGTCTTCGAACAAAGCACACTGCTTTGTCAGAGGCTCCTCCCCACCAAAGTCTCAAACTTTTTGACCTCCTTCATCCAAGATAATGGAAGAATCAGGTCAAGGTTTTTATATATATA
>JAQQZT010000002.1:7985924-8000468 GCA_030068275.1 Clarias platycephalus
ACACACACACACACACACACACACACACACACACACACACACACACACACACACACACACACACACACACACCAACCCACTCAACAAATATTTAGTGCCTAATCAGCCCCATATACTGTAAGTGTGATTACATCTTGGTTGGGAAACAAGTTTGACAAATTTCTGAGATACACTATACAGATATACAGTAGGGCTGTGAGTCACCGGGAGTGCAACTAGTAGTATATATACATCAGTATAAATATTGGCCTTGTGCAACAGATTAAATAAGCAAGTGTGTGTGTGTGTGTGTGTGTGTGTGTGTTTGTGTGTACGTGCATGTGTTATATGTATAAGGGTACAGTGTAGATATTTAGTATATGTATTACAGAGTTTAGTGTATGTGCAAAAAGCCTACAATTATGTATAATATAAAACATGCAGACTAATAGAGAGAGTGCAATGATTACAGGTAAGGTGTAAGTGGTTTAAGGGGCTATACCCAATACAATTTCTATTGTCATTTTGATAGTATAATGATTTTATAAATATTTTGTTAACCATATTGTTAATCATTTTAAACTCAGGAAATAATTTACTTCTACCACGCAGAATGCTGTGCTGCCTGCCAACATTTGAATAGTTTAGAAAGCACCACCTGTAGAATTATGGAGGGATAGTAACATTTTACCACCTCAAACAAAAACATGAATAAAAAACAATACATTTTTCAACATTAATAAAAATATTATAGTATAATAATAATAATCATAATAATTATTTGTACACGTTTTGGAGTATGAATTGCCAGACTTAATTATAATTATGATGTATGACTGGATTGATTTTTTTTCTTCGATCTTTAATATACAGTTTACATGAAAAATTTATTTATTTATAGAGTCTATCTTCAATCAGAGGCTGGATTTGTCTTACTTATAACCCTAAGGACCCCCTTTTCCATCTAAAACCCTTCCACTTTATTCTTGCCCTCTTTCATGCGTAAACAAGAAGGAACCGGAGATCTTAGAAGTCTATTTTATCATATTCTCGATGGAAATCACAAATTATCTACTTGCATACATTTGCTCCTAATTGGAGTTTCTCTCGGCTTCTCAATGCTTTTGATCTTACCATCTTTCCTCTTGAACCTCAAGTGCTATGGATGAACTCAGAGTTTCATCATATGTTCCAACACGGCATGTCTCATGTGGAATCACAGCCAGGCCTCATGTTTTGGGACAAGCCAGTGGCAGAGTCTATTAAATTTTCATCATAACAATACATTATTTTTACTGCAGTTTCACATTTGTGGAGATCCATAAAATTATTTGTCCTTTCAGCATGATCGCCACACTCACCTCAGGAAATATTTATACAGTCTTGAGGCTTGCATATAAGGTTAATTTAAAGATGTGAATATCTGATTTTGTATGATTTTCTGAGTTTTTAACCCTTTGAAAAGTGTTTCAGATCTGTTTCCTGCATTAAATGACTGTATTTAGACAATGTGCCATGTTCATCTGTGAACTTTGTACTATTAGACTACAAGTTGTCCTCTTTTGTACTTTTGCTACTTACTGTAGATGAACTTATTGTTTCCTATTGTCCACAAAAGGAGTTTGTGTTATCACTTATCATTCATAATCATTACCTGATCAGAGTTTTATTTTCTCTCTTGAGGTTTATAACCAGAAATTTCTGTATCCTGAAGATGTTCCCATTGAGACTCCTTCTGTGAATGTTATACAAATGTCTTTTAACTGAATGCTTCACACTATTAAACATTTCTTTTCAACATTTGCATATGGTTGTTATGGGTTTTCTATTCTATTGTTACTGTTATTGATGTCTAGGCATATAGGATTCTGATATAAAAAATGTAATTTAAAAAGTAGAATGTTAATGTAATAAAGGCAGTCACTGAGTACTAACAGGAAATGAACTTTGTGAAGCAATGAAGCAAACTCGAGGCATGAAATGAACAGCAGCAAACTTTAGCACAACATCACACCCTACTCTTTAGCTAATGTGGTGAAAACCAAAAAATTGTTAATTTTAAGAAGTAAAGAAGCAATATTTATAGAATATATTGAAAGGTTTCAATTATAAACTCCAACAGTGAGAGCGATGGGTGAAGCTTAAAGCAAATAAATAAATAAATAAATAAATAAAAACACATTTTAACTTAAACCCCAAAACCAATCTAATCTAGCAAAAGAAACAAATATGAATCTTGGGAGTAGAATGACCTCAAACTATGCTTACTAAGCATAAATACAAATATTAGCTCCAGCTCCTAACTTGTGTTTTTATACAGACTTGCACTCTATGTGTTGCTTTGTGTAGGCCATTGAACATACAGTACCTTGTCTCAGCACTGTGACTTGAAAATAAGCTCAACAATTTGTTCTTAACGAGAAAGTAGAAATCAGCACACAGCATAACTGGACAAAACAACGCTTGAAGAAAACAACGCTTCAAGAAAACAAAGCATTAGTACAAGCTAATGTCTCATAACTGCCACAAAATTAGAAAAGATAGGGAGTAAAGTAAGTACTGTATAAACAACAATGTAAAAGGATTAAGAAGTCGCCGTCTCCTGCGTCACTTCCGGGCTCTTCTACTTGGCTCATTGATTTAAAAAAGGAATGGTCATCTCGCTGGCAATGGAGATTGACAAGGATGATGTCCAATCCCAAGACCTGAAAGACATAAGAACTAAGAACACAAAAAAGGGCATTACAAAACACCATGGCATAGAACAAGGGTAAATATTTATTTTAACATGTACTTTACATTTAATGTATTATTAGCTCAAGAATATGTAATTTATTCAACATACTGTACAAACTTCTGTGATATCAAATGTGTGTTGAATCAGTTTCTGAAATTTGTTAAGACATTTTTGACCAGTAGGATTCAATAACTCAACAGCTCTAGTAATATAGTATTCTTTATCAATATTAAATACATATTTAATATAAAATACAATATTAAATACATAAAGAAATATGCAGCTGACTTTTTCAAGATGGCCTAGTCTCTCAGTTTAAGAACTCAGTGTCCTAAAACAGTTCTTTGGATATATGTTCTTGGCAAGGACACATGAAAATAAAATGAATCTACAAATGAACATCAGTTATTTCATTCAATGCTTAGGTGCTCCATTATTACAATGAGTATGAGCCTGAAGTAGTCGTATAAGTGTCCTGCTTGAAAAATCCATAGAAGGTGTCTGAATACAACACGTCTGTTTCCGTCTATAACATAGGCCGATTCATGTTAAAATATTTATATAATTTACAGTATAAACAGACAAAGCAGAAGAAGATATAACAATACACAGAGGACTGGGTGAAGTAAGAGAAGTGAAAAACTAGGACTAGTAACCTTGAAACAAAGGCACACTATACCTCCACAGGGACATGGCTTAGAATAACTGCATCACACATGCAAGACTTTACAAGAAACACATATGGGGTATGATAATTGCAGGCCATTATAGCCTATGACCTCCTTGAGAAATGTTTATTTATTTTTTAATTATCGTATTTAAGGAATTCCAGTAACATTACTATTATTATTATTATTATTATTATTAAAAGCACAAAACACAGTTCACTACTGTCTATATTAATGTCATGACAAGATTAAGACAATTTTTATCTAATTAATTAATTAAAGTATTTATTTATTTGTTTGTTTATTTAACAAAAATTACATTTAATCTATAATTAGACTAAACCTGTTACGGAAGCACAGACTCAGACAAAGATCTTATGAAAACCCGAACGGGCGTTTTATTAACATAGAATGAATAATGACCAGATTTAATGACAATACGGAAAAGTCTTAACTGAATGGATGATGGAGCTGGTGGAGACGTGTAGACGTAGAACAAAGGATGACACAGAAGAGGGAACGCGGAGCCAGGAGACGAGACGAGGAGCCAGGAGACGAGACGAGGAGCCAGGAGACGAGACGAGGAGCCAGGAGACGAGACGAGGAGCCAGGAGACAAAACAACAAACGAACATGGGCAAAGAGATCGGGTAAGTCTTTAGGAGTCTGTAATCCAAAGTTGAGGTCAGACGCTGAGTGCTGGGAAGTGAAGTGTATATAAGGAGTGGTGCTAATGTGAAACAGGTGTGCTCAGAACTCGGGTGATTGGGAACGGAGATTGAGGGTGGAGCCTGGTGTTCCTGTGACAAAACCCATAACAAGATTATATTTTAAAAGCTACATTGCTAATTAATATTACAATATCATTGGATATAAAAAAGGAAAACGATAACGTTTCTTCTAATGATCTTCATGAACTTTGATGATTTCATGAATTAGTTCTGGTAAAGGGTTGAGTAAACTAAAATGTAAATTTTAACAGAAAACGACATTTGAAGTATGATATTCATACATAAATTTAAATAAAAGTATTTCATATTGTTCATTTCAACATTTTAATGACTATATTTCTATGGGTTGGGAATGTAAAATCAGTGGAACATTCACAGCCCTATTGTGGAATTAGTTTACATAGTAGGAGGTAACGTATCGGTAATTAACGCTCAAAAAAAGGGAAGAAAAGCTCATTATCTCTTCTTTTAACTTTTAAACCTCCTTGGCGTTTGTAATTGCTTGCCACATGGTACATTAAACTGAATCAATATCTATCTGAACTGAAATCAATATTTCTACATTAAGGTGTACAACAGAATAATTATGGCAAGGAATTAAGCTATACTGGAGCATTTCATTGGATATATACATTGTAATTGACAGAGAAACCACTAACAAACAAACAAATAAGTAAATAAATAAGGCAGCATTATGGCTTAGTGTTCAAATCTCACCTTTGGTCTGTTTGAGTGGAGTCTGAATGTTCATCCCACAGTTGATTGGTTTCCTCTGGGTACTCTGTTTTGCTGCCACAGTCCAAAGACAAATGCAGTGTAGGCTGATTTCCATATTGCCCACAGTGTACAAATGTGTGTTTGAGTGTGTGCTTGTATTCTGTGACAGGTTGGCAACCTATTTTGTGTCCTAAGTTCCCAGGGATAGTCTTCAGGCCTCTCACGCCCCTATGTACATAGGAAAAGAAGTATAAGAAATGGATGAATGGATAAATAATGGATAAATAATTATATTTTTTTTTACTATGGTTGATGAATCTTTAGTAATGCCAGTTCATGCGTTATGTAGCTATAAAAAATATTTTGGTGGCACATGCATAACAGCATTGGTTCAAAAACAACTAATTCCATAAACAATTTTTAAACAATATAATTTTACTGACACACCAACCATTCTTGATGTCACTCATAATGTAGAACAAATGTATGAATATTTTCCATCCTTACTTATTTTTTTAAAATAACATAAAACATTTCAAGGGCATCTACGATACTTATTGTCTTGTCATCTGACAGATTCTGCATGCATTACTGCATTAAAGCCTGTTTTCAAGTAGCAATTAACCTACATTTGTTGCATAAACAAGTGCAATAAAAAAGAAAAAGACAGATTAAAAAACAAGGGTAAAGGTAGAATAGTGTTAGTGATTCAATGCTAATTCAATGGTACATTATGCTCTCACAATATATCCTTTGATTTAGCAAATTTTCTGTATGTCTCTGGCATGTGTATAAAATATCCTAGAGTATCTAATATATGCATTTGTTTGCATTTTCTGTTTGTCAGTGTGTTGTTGTATCATACTGTATACAATGCATTTACCAGGGATTACATATGAAAAAGACAAACAGTTAATTAAAAGATAAAAAAAAGACCTGGCCCCACTAATTTTATTTAATTTAATTTAGTACAATTTACTTTAATTCAAGTTATTTTAATTTCATTTTATTTAGTTTAACTGAATTGATTTGCAGTGAATTTGTTGAATTTCGAATAGCGTAAAATAGAACGCTGGTGCGATATGTAGGGTGTAGAATCCCTTGTTCCATGTTCCCATTTTTAGAGGTTAATGACTATAAGAACACCTCTGATGTAGAGTGATACAGTACATACAAAAGTTTCAATGCTGTTATATTCTATATTAGCACTCATAGAATACTTCTTGTTCAATGAAATTACTTAGTCAGCAATATCTGTTGTATAATAATATACAATTGCCGCTGATAATACAAGATATTATTTGGAACAGATAATATGCTTAAAATATATATACAGATACATAAGGCACATACATGCGGGCACACTTTTTTTTTGTTTGTTTGTTTGCTTACTTGTTTGTTTATTTGTAGGTGGTTCACTTCAGCAGCCTAACACAAATTCTAAAGCTTAAAAACGTCTCAGGTTACTTTGCTGTAACCCTGTTACCTGAAAAAGCGGGAACGAGATGCTGCGTGAAAACGCTATGGGAACATCTTTTTGTGTTACCGGTTGTGAAACATGTGTGTATCAAACACGCCAAATTTTGGCTTTATATAACCTCGGTCAGGTGACGTCATCTGAAGAAGTGCACTTGCAGGTTATAAATAGGAGTGAACCGGAAACATCCTCAGGTAAATTTTGTCTGAAAGGACGTCCAATCACGCAAGCAGTGCAGCATTGGAGCGCAGCATCTCGTTCCCACTTTTTCAGGGAACAGCATTACAGCAAAGTAACCCGAGACGTTCCCTTTCAAAAGCTACATTCGATGCTGCGTGAAAATGCTATGGGAACGAGAATACCAACACCATCGCAAGGTTGTGTTGTGTGTGCACACAATAGCCAAGGAGGTCTCAGACCTAGCTCTGGGAGGCTGACTCGAGGACCCGTGAGCCCGGAGTAGCATACTATAGAATCTGATAAATGTGTACGGAGAGGACCAACCTGCCGCATCACACACTTGCTGCAAGGGGACACGTCTTGCCAGCGAAATAGATGAGGCAATCCCCCTGGTTGAATGAGCCCTGATTAGAGGCGAAGTGTGACCATGCGCCTCGTAGGCCAGGGCAAAAGCATCTCTCACCTGATGTGACAGCGTTTGGCATAAAAAAGGCTGTTCTGACTTACGCCACTGGCTAGTGCGGTGGACGTAAATCTGAAGAGCGTGTACTGGTCGAGAATGGAACTTCCGGAAGATAGTTCGGGTGAGGATGCAGAATAGCTTTGACTAGCCCAGGGGCAAAGTCTAGGCAGGATGAGTAGCCTGCAGATCTCCAATTCTCTTGAAAGAAGTAACCATAAAAAAAACCAACCTAAGGGTCAGAAGCCCGACAGGCGCTGACTCTAGTGGTTTGAAAGGGGTGTCAATCAGACCTTCGAGCGTAATCGCTAAGTCCCAAGAAAGGACATGAATAAACGGGCAACTAAAGGGTGCTTTCCCACAGAAACCCCATCAGTCAGAACATGACAAGCCGAAATAGCGGCTACGTACAGTACGTTCTGAGGGTACTAGGGCATAAGCCAGAGGTCTCTGGAGGAGTCAGAGAGTAGCAAAGGAGATATTGTGCTTTCTTGCAAGGCAAAGAGGTCCACCTCTGCTACATAAAATCTCTTCCAGATTTGACTGATTATTTCGGGGTGGGGTTTCCATTCCCCATGTGTCACAGCCTGTCTGGACAGCAAGTCTGCTCCTAACTTCATCTGCCTTGGAATGTAAATCGCCCTGAGGGACAAGAACTCGTTCTGTGCCCAAAGCAGGACCTGGTGCGCTAGCTTATTCAAGCGGCGCGAGCACAGTCCGCCCTGGCGATTATGTACGAGACTACCGTAGTGTTGTCCATCCGCACTAAGACATGGTAGCCTCTCAACTGCTGGAGGAAGTGATTCAGGATCAGAAATAAAGCCATCATTTCGAGGCAATTGATGTGCAACGCAAGAAGATGGCCTCTCCAGCTTCCTTGGGCTGGACGGCCATCTAAAACCGCACTCCAGCCTGTGAGGGCAACGTCTGTCGTTAGCATATCGCGACGACAAAACGCACCTAGAGTGGGACCCAAAGTCAGAAACCGGGCTCTGAACCACATAGAAAGGGTACGAAGCCCCTGGCACATAACCCTTATTTGCCTCTGGGGATTGGCCCTTGAATAAAATCCCCTGGCTTTTAGCCACAACTGAAACCATCTCATGTGGAGAAGGCCCAAAGTTATCACCGTTGACGCAGCTGCCATGAGACCTAAAAATCTCTGAAAGTGATGAACAGTCACTTTCTGGCTGAGCTTGATTTCCTTCAGGGTGTTGAAAATGGATTCGACATGCGCAGGAGACAGCTGTGCCCGCATTGCGAGGGGGTGACCGGCTCACCGCACTCTCCTTTTCCACTTCGCGCCTCGTGATAGCCAGACCTGGTCAGGACTGGGTGGCCGACAGTCCCGACTCTTGAACACGGCGGGGGACAGTTCATATAGTTTCGCTTCCCAAAACCTAGTGGCGACGGAATTAACAGCGTCGCCAAACAGAAAGGAAGGCGAGATAGGGGCATCAAGGAGGAACGCACGATCCTTATCCTTGATGCCCATGAGGTTTAGCCACAGATGTCTCTCCATGGACACCATGCTTGACGTAGCTACAAACGCCCTATGATCAATAGCCATGCCAGTGCTCAAGTCTTTCAGCAGGTCAGCCTGGTAAGCCTGCAAAACCGCCATGGTGTGCAGTAGAGCACCAGCCTGACCCGCTGCCTCAAAGCTTTTCCCCACCAGGAAAGATGTCAGTCTACGCGGCTTGGTGGGGAGTGTGGGCTTTTTCAGGGAGGATGATGTCCCAGGAGAGAGATAGCCCACAAACGTCTCTTCTATCTGGGGCATCATCATATAACCTGCGCCTTGCATCAACGATATTCGAATAAATCGAAGTTGGTGGCACGAAAAACACCGGATGAATAAAGCTTATTCCATGAAAGAGTTAACTCGTCATGGAGGTCGCCAAAAAAAAATAAGAGAGAGAGAGAGCGTCACTGAGGCTCCGCCCGCCGGTCACCCTACAGAAACCTGTCGTCTAATTTTGAGAACTTGGGGGAATCCCGCACCTGCGGCCAGACGATATGCAATCGCTCAATCGCACGCATTACTTACCTGCAATGACTCCTCCATATCCGCAGAAGCGAGAGAGTAGGTCTCTCCTGTCCATTCACAAGGAGCGCAGAGGTGCGCTTGAGAAGTGTTCAGAAAAACTTCCTGATCCGGCGAGAGCGCGAGAGAATGGGGGAATTCCGTCTCATGCGCGTCTGCCAGATCTGCATGTAAACCCCAGGAATGTGCGCGAAGCACTCGAAAGAAAAAGTGTGGAGATCACGCTGCGAAAGAGATCTATCACACGGAGGCACGGATCTCCTAAGAAACTCAGCCATATCGGTGAGTTTACACTTTTAAACACGCTTGCACACACACACGCAAACACAATGCAGTCCTGAAGACAAAAAGATCTGGGGATGTTTCCGGTTCACTCCTATTTATAACCTGCAGGTGCACTTCAGCAGATGACGTCACCTGACCGAGGTTATATATAGCCAAAATTTGGCGTGTTTGATACACACATGCTTCAGAACCGGTAACACAAAAAGATGTTCCCATAGCGTTTTCGCACAGCATCGAGTGTAGTTTTTGAAAGGGAACAAAGGATTTATACCATATCTTTGTACAAACTCAAACTAAATATGTAAAAGCCACATAAGACACACTATTCACTGAGAAGCATAGAAATAATTCCCTCACTCACTCACTCACTCACTCATCATCTATACTGTTTTATCCTGTATATCCAGGAGACTTAGGGAACGAGGCAGCATACACCCTGGACCAGGTGCCAATCCATCGCAGGGCAACAGAAATAATTAATATTTTTAAATAGTACTTATAATAATTAATATAATAATTAATATAATATAATAATGAAATAGGCTAATTGGCGTTCCCAAATTGCCCGTAGTGTGTGAATGGGTGTGTGTATGTGTGTGTGCCCTGCGATGGATTGGCACCCTGTCCAGGGTATACCCTGCCTCGTGCCCGAAGTCTCCTGGGATAGGCTCCAGGTCCCCCGCGACCCTGAATATACATAGGATAAAGCGGTATAGAAAATGAATGAATGAATGAATAATAATGAAATATTATTTTCACCTGTGTATTTGTTGATGTTTTCTCCTTATTAAATAACATTTCCTTAAACAACTAATAGGTAGTAAATTAAAAGGTACTTATAGAATGGCATTTTTACTAGTTTACTGGATTCTGATATTTTGTCCAATGAATATTTGGGCTCTTTTGACAAGGTTTCACCTTGTTGTTGGTAGATTGTGAGTTTCATTTCAGATATTGCCACAATCATACATGACCAAGAGCCAATGGAGCTAAACTGACCATGCTATATGGATGGGAGAGATGGCATGCTTTTTTCCACTCTCTGTAAATCACAGTTGGTGATTTACAGAGACAAACATGAGTGTCAAAAGAGTATGAGTGTGAGCTTATGCATGGGGACAGTGCCTGTCCTGACCTCAGGAACTAAGCAAAATCCAATGAACGGTCCCTCTAACTTAACTTGTGAGCCATGCAAATAATTTGCCATTGCCGCAGTATGGCAAACAAAAGTCAAAGCACAAATACTGAGGAAATACTCTGCAGATAGGGTGCTTTTGTATTTTTTTTTTTTTTTTTTTTTGCATGTCTTTTTGTATTTGTGTTTCCATAATGTTTGTACTTTTAATTATGCATGTGTTTTTGTATTTGCAGGTTTTAACTTTTTTTTTTATTTTTTATGAATGTAGCTTTACATATAACGTTATTCTTTTACAAGCTGCAGTTTATAAATACAGTTGCCTATTTGCAATTATAAAATGTAATACATATTTAAAATGGACTCTCATTTGAGAGGTAAAAAGTCACATAATTCAGCTTGATACATGGCTGGCAAGAAATCAAGACTCAGACAGATAGAGAGAGATGCACTGCAAGGTATCTTATCCTTACTGTTATTTGCTGACTTTAAACTTGGAGAGGAGATAACACAGACTTAACTGATTGATGTTCTTGCAGTTCCCTCTCTCTCTTTTTTTTTTAAATGACTTTCCATTTCACCACCTCACTGAAGTTGTCAACACTGACAGGCTTCAACACAAGGGGGAAGTGGGGTCCTGGTTTTAACATATGAACACCGTATGAATCAAGGTGCCAGTGAATAAAGACAATAAGTGTTAAAAAGTAAATGGTGTAAATGTGATTCAGAGGCTCATGATATTGTAACATGTGTGAACATATGATGTGCATTGACATATCATGCATAACCCTTGAGATCAGGAGGAACCACTTTTGTACTGGGAGAATGAAAAGTATAAGAGTTAGCTAAATTTTAGAGATATCAGACTGCTGTGATACTGTACATTAGCAGTGTCAGTCTCCTGCTGGGTAAAAAACTATTTTTTTTTTTATTTTTTTCTTCCTGGTAGGACCAACCATGCTAGAGGCAAGACCAGTAAGTTTGAATTTCACAAGAAAGATCATCCAATGCAAACATTGTACCTGGTTCATGAAAAAACAGTAGGTTGCACTATAAAAGCAGATTTTTTTATTTGGAAAATCAAAATAATACAAATTATTTGCATAACACCCAATAAAAATAAAATAATTATGAACTGCAATCTGCGATAGAATCCACACATGTTGGCTAATTTTATTCAGCAAAAAACACATGCTTCACTAAAAATTTACCATGTAAAATTACAATCACATGATATGTCCATTAATCACAACCCATGTTGAGAGGAACCTGCAGGAAACTAGTCCTTTCTGGTTGTTAACTTGGAAACATATATTTTTACACGCAGTGTACCACAGCTTGGTGTATATAGGGCAGCATAGTCAGAAACCAGTAAAAGTGCCCATGCGGAACTCTATCTACTGCCAAAAGCAGACTATCTCAGACGGCTTGCTGTCTTCCCACAGTGCATCCTGGTGCCATTTCTTTCCAAGGTATGTGGTGCACACAAACCTAGCTATCCACATGATGTAAAAGAAAATGTCATTCAATGTCAGCCCTGACCACCTTCTTCCAATGCTCCATTGTCCAGGTGTCATGCGCCCATGCCAAATGTAGACACTGTGGACAGTGTTCAGTATGGGCACTCTAACCAGTTTCCAATGTTATGGCAATCTTATACTCTAATACTCAGATTTTTTATTTTTATTTTTTTGCAATACAAAAGTGAGTAAAATGTGTTCATGAACATACATATTAGGTATGCATTACAATGGACCCAATTAGTTTTTACTGTTATGCTGATGACACACAGTTATATGTCTCTGCATAAAGAGATGAGAAAAACCAGCTTAATAAAGGCGAGCAATGTGTAAAGGACATTAGAGACTGGATGCTAATTAATTTTCTTCTGAAGTTGAACTTTACTCAATAAGTGAGATTAGATCCAAGAGGGGTACAGGACCACAGCAAATTTCACACTGAGTAGCAAATGACATAATCACACACATCTTAATTGTGCATTGGCATAATGAGCACCATTATACATTATAAGTCATGTCATGCATCTGCTGTAAATATTATAGATGTCTACAGTATTTTTTTCTCACTCATGTTACATAATGTTAGTGTTTCTTTAAGTGTTTTTAAGTGTTACCTATCAGCATAATCAAATCATCACAGTTGAATTATTATCTGATAGAGATGTAGCAATGTTGTCAAAATATATGCTTTTTGCTATTTTGTATGTAGAAGTTGTATACATTGTAATCTGTCTATTTAATGCATGCACACTCATGGACCGAAACTAATAGCCTAATCAAGCATACATTTTTGGCAGCGGTTACCAATAAATACATTAATGTTATCTACTTGCTTATGCTAAATACGCAATGAGTAACTGGAAGGTGCTACAGTATAACTGAGGTCTTTGCTGGAATGATTAATAAGGTTTCAGAATTGCTGTTGTTGTGGTGGTGGTTGTTGTTCCCTTCCTTGTGCCTAACTTAATTAGTCATTAATAACTTTATTAGCAGTAGTTAGGTTTTAGTTTTCTTTGAAATATTACTTTGAAACAACAACTACTACTACAGTACTACTACTACTTCAGTACTACTACTACTACTAATAATAACAATAATAATAATAATAATATTAATAACAATTTTAACGTTCAATTGTAACAATCAATGTTCTCCATCACAGATTAGACAAGATAATAGGGATTAAGAGAACTGTCTTCTCCTGGCTTACATCCTATTTGACTGATTAGTATAAGTTTATAGATTTAAATGATGACTATTCTGCCTGTTCTCAAGTGAAGTTTGGTGTTCCACAGGGTTCCATTTTAGGCCCACTGCTTATTTCTCTTTACATGCTTCCTCTGGGCAACATAATTTGTAAGCATGGTAAATAAAGTTGGTAAATACAGCTTAATAAAGTTGAGCAATGGGTGAAGGACATAAGAGACTGAATGTTAATTAAATTCCTTATGCTTAATCCTGACAAGGCAGAAGTTCTAGTCATAGGACCACATGCAGCTACAGTAGAAGCAAGTCTTTCATTTGAAGCTCATGTAGATGACATTACCAGGATAGCATTCTTTTATTGCAGAAATATTGCCAAGATATGGAATATATTGTCACTAAATGTTGCAGAAAAAATTGTTCATGCTTTAATCACCTTTAGGTTGGACTATTGTAACAGCTTACTATCTGGTTGGTCAACTAGGTGCATAAACAAGCTTCAGTTAGTTTAAAATGCAGTATCGAGAGTCCTCACTAGAACCAGAATATATGAGCACATCATCCCTATCTTGTCCACACTGCATTGGCTCTCAGTGAAATTTCGCATAGATTTTAAAATACTACTTTTGACGTATAAAGCATTAAATGGTACTAAATACTTTAGTCAAAGAATACAGACTGGTTCTTAGTACTATGTATTATGTTTCGATTCATTACTCACACATGGTTTATTGACAGTGAAGTGACTGGTTGCTTTACATCCCAGGGAGCCCTCATTTCTGTGTTTCCTCATGGCTCTCCATTTTACAGTAGTTATGCTGTCATCCTGTCTGAGTCCCTGATTGCATCCTACACAAAATATACATTTAACTTATACATTATGTGACTAAACCATACCTAAATGTTATCTCTCCTTCGCTTCTCTCTTTCTCTTTCCCTCCCTCTCCCTGTCTCTGTCTGTCAAGCTACAGTACACATGCTGTTCCTGAGCTACCAGTGATCCAGACCCGCTCTGCCCTGTGGACCTGTCTGACTCATCCTGGTGCCCTGCTTCTGCTTGGAGAAGTCATTGAATGGATGCCCCGTGTGGTCTGCTTAGGATGCATATGGTGACTGGGGACGGTTCCACCTTACCATGAAGATGGTCCTGGCCTCAACTGATGCAGACAGGCTGTTCTCTGAGGACTTGTGACTGCAGTCGCTCAATAGTTCAGGACTGGTACTTCCTACAGTCTACCTGAGCCTCCCATAAAAAAACTTGACTTCATATTAACTTAAAGACATCAGCTGTTATATTGAACTTCGGGCCTTGCTAACACATAGTATGACTGCAGATCAATCCCTGCTATCTGTTATCACCCAAATGAGGATGGGTTCCCTGTTGAGTCTGGTTCCTCTCAAGGTTT